>JASSUY010020951.1:0-53471 GCA_032466535.1 Forpus xanthops
CCAGCCTAAACATTCTAAGCCATAACTATAAACACTGGTGTTATCAGCACTGTTCCCAAGCCGAAAATCCAAAACACCGTGCTACACCAGCTACATATATGAGAACATAGCTTTATTGATGACATGAATAATGACATAAGTAATGTCGTTGGATACAGTATTGGTAGTTTAATTGACTTTGTTTACTTCTCTGTATAACAAGTGACTGAAAAATAAATGACATTTAACATTGGATAAACTGTTTCTAGTGGTTTCTGAAATGAAAGTCAATGGTGTAGATACGAACCACTGCATGAAAGTATTAACGGTTCTGTTTTGTCCCAATAGCACAATGCCATGTGAAATCTGAAGTGGATACAGGGAATTGCATCTAGTACTTTGTAAATAAGGACTCTCAGAGGTACAGACATAAAAATAGAACGGATCTATTGTACAGACTTCACTGATGACATCTTACACAACGAACTCATATAATATTGGTGCTGCTGGACCACTATGGGTTTTAGGTAATAATGCAGGTAATAATTGTCTTTTCTGTGTCAGTGCATTTACAGGATAAAGTCAATTCAAAGTTTTTATGAGGGACAGTATTTACCAGATGGGATAGTCTTCACATTCAGAGGTATAGAAAGAACTGTGTATTTTCAGGTTTTGGATTTCTTGACATCACAACACAAGAACTACAGGTTGGAGAAGGAGGTGCCAAAAATAGAGTTCACTTGGAAAATTTCGGTTAAAGATATCTCTTTAATTGAAATTCATAGATATGCCTCCCTGAAATTAACCCAGATATATCCTGTACTCATGGGTTGATCATGGGTTTAAATGCAAAGGGGTATTTTGGATTACCAGTTGATTGTATCTCCTAAGACTGGCTGTCAGCTCTATGTTGGTGTGTGCTGCAGTCTCCCAAAATGTGGTCCAAGGACTACAACATGGCAGCAGTATATGCTTGAGTTGTGTCAAGAAATTGGAAATCATTTTGTATCTGTTTATTTCTGGTGCTCTGAAGTTGGTAAGAAAGAAGGAAAAGGGAATACTCTGAAGCAAGGAAGAAGATAACCAGAGAGCTCATTGAAAAAGGAGAGGGAGACAGGCAGAGTGTGTAATATTCTGCAAAAGGAAGCAGGAAAGAGCTGATCAATGAGCTGAGGAACTGCAGGAGCCAGTGTTAGTTTTGTGTCTTAGCACATGTTGAAAGGCATTGTTCTTGCAGGGATAGAACACAGACTTTTCTCTTGTTCTTTTCTCACCCAAACTGTTTAATTTTCTGAGATGTTAAGCAGTAGGGAATGGGAAAATAAAAAAAGATGCTCCATACAACTGTATGTGACACATTATGTAATGCTGTGAAAAATGAAACATTAGAGAAGCTCCTGGTTTCTTTTCTCTTTACTGTTCAAGCTCTAGCTGCCTTCACTCTTCTTCTCCCTTTCCATACTGACATTAATACAACTTTTGCAGCTGCCTTGCAAAGAGCAAGATATATTTATTTTATGCTTTTATTTTAATGTTTTGACTTTTTTGTCCTGTTAGCTGGTTATAAATGTGTATTATTTGAGAGAGCTTGGAGTAATAGGGAGCAAAATGGAAAGTGCTCCTGGAAATTGGTTATTTGTATGAAGCTGATGAGAAAACAAGTGCTTTATGTGAGGGCTCTGACTCTGTTAGAGGCCATTTGGCTCAAGGACAGCAAACTTGTTGGCACATACATTTAGGTGTATCTGTCAGTGCACTGCTTTGTACCATGCACAGGAAGACAGCAGGTATCAGTTGCTTTTTATTACGTATTGGGGATGTACAGACAAATTGATTCTGTGAGTGTGTGTAGAATCACAGAAATAATGACACCAGAAGCAGGCTGTGAATAAAAAGCAGCTGCAGGCTGCTGTGAGGGAACTGAGATGCTGCCGAGTGGGGGTCACCTGTATAGTACCTTTCGTAAAAGACAAAGGAAAACTTTATAAAACCTCTCCAGCTAAGCACAGTAAGAACGTGTCCAGACTTCAGTCACTCAGCACTCCAAGCCATTGTGCATTTAGTCAGGTTCTAGACATGGAGAAACTGTAAAACCAGGAGGCAGCATGTACGTGATAACACGTTCAAAGGCTCAACAGGTGTAAATTTATGTAGGGGTAATAGCACATGCGTACTAAGTGTATCTAATTGCTGCGCTAGCTATGAACATGTTTGAGGGGCACAATCATAGAAATATACTCATAAGAGCAAATGACAAAGATGTTCAAGACCATGTGGGAAGAAAAGAACTTACCATTCAACAAGTGAAAGATACTTTTTCAACTGCTTTATTCCTTCCCTTTAATTCTTATTCCTTACCTAACAGTAAAAAGCTGTGAGAGTAGTTGAAATCTGTGATTTATTTGGCTCTCTAAATGTTTTAATAATCTTACTAATAATTTAAAAAAAGACATACAAGCAACCATAAAAGATGAACATTATTTAAAAGTATAATGATCTTTTTAGAATATTAAGAAGTATGCTGCCACCTCAAGTATTGAATATATATTTTCATTATTTATTGAGTGGCCAGAAGTATCTTAAGAGCCTCTTAGGTAGTATGTAATAACATCCCTTTCCCAAAAGTAGGTAGAGGCTTATGTAGCTTTCATTTACAGTATGGCTCCCTCTTTAAAGTCCCAACAGTACAGAAGGCACTAAAACAACAAAAGGTCCAAATCTTGTACAGAGTACATGAGTATCTCCTTTGACTTTAATAAACCTGGAGTAATAGCACAGGGTATGGTCTAGTAAATGTTAATGAGAAATTATCTTGGATTCTTGTTGTCCTCAATGCTGCAGATGCCTATGATGTGATGATGTACACTGACTCCTTGGTCTGCTCGGGTGAAAACTCCCTCTTTCACATTGCAAGAACAGAGAGTCGCTGATGATGGGAGGGAGGCTGCCAGGTCACTTCCCACAGCACAGGATTGTGTAAGAACAAAGGAGTAGCATGGTCTGCATTTGACTTAATGAAGCACCTAATGCTAATAACAGTGGTGGAGGGGAAGGAGTGAGCAGCGGTTGTTATCACAAGATCCTCCATTTGTTCAGTTAGCACCTTAATTATTGTACCTTTTATTAGTTACAGGAAATTACAAAGATGTAAATTACAAGGTAGTTTGATAAGTTGCAGCTGTGTGGACACCATATCTAAGCTGAAACTGTAAGAGTAAGATATGGAGCAAATAAGTTTTAATACTATCGTATTATGCATCTCACCACTCCCTCTGAGAGTTTTTGGTAATGTTATTTCCAACCAGCATGTTGGAAAGAACATTTTCTTAGTAAGCAAATATTTAACAATACCAATACATTCTAATACATTGAGGACTGGTTTTATAGCAATTTCTGTATAAGGTGACAGTGGATATCTCTTGAAAAATTGCCTCATCTCTCTCTGGTTTATCTCCAGATTTTGTCTGAAAATGGTATCATTACAAATTATAATGAAACTCAAAAAAGTGACCAGAATAGTAATTGAAAGAACATTTGTCATCTTCAAAATGAGACTTAGATGCTTAGATAAATGTGATGGAACAGTACTGGACTACCCTTCAAGAAAGTTCAGCAGAGTCCTGGTGGATGTATGATATGTAATACAGCCATTAAATAATGTTCATCTGTAAAGGTTAAAAGGAAGCAGTTTAATGAGTCAATACATATTACTGAAGTAAATGACCATAATGATATACATTTGGAAAATTATGTCATGATAGGGCAGAGGAAATTGAGGTGCTAGCTATATGGAGCCAAAGTATAAGCTGAAGTAAAACTGATGCCTTTATTGCAAAGTGGTGTAAGAGTAATGGAGTGCAGAGCCATGGGGCTGTAGCACAGGAGAGGAGCTGCTGCTTCTGGCTGTTAGGCAGACCTCCTAGTGTTGGCTCATATGTGCCTTCTGAGTCTCCTGTGTCTTTATGTTTCATCCTGGAGCTGGTTTAATGTCAGTAAAATGGAAATTAGAAATGCCATCTTTCCAGGAAAAGTGGACTGCAGACCAGTACACTACACTTCCAGGCAGTAAATGAGTTCCAAGTTCTTCTCATGCCAAACAGCAGGTCTGGCGACTTCTCTACTTCCCCTCACCTCCTGCAGTCTACTCAGTGAACAAGAAGCCTCTAGCAAAGGGCAGAAAATTAGGTGCCAGCTTTTTTATTTCCTTTCTATCTGCAGAAGACCCCAAATTAAGTGGTTTTAATATTTATTATAGAATCAGGATGGTTTGGGTTGCAAGAGACTGAAAGCCCATTCAGTTCCAACACCCTGCCATGGCCAGGACCACCTTCCACTAGAGCAGCTTGCTCCAAGCCCCATCCAACCTGGCCTTGAGCACTGCCAGGCATGGGGTAGCCACATCTCAGCTGCAGTTGCCCACTTTCTCCCCCTTCTCAAATCTGTAATCCCAGAGGAACTGCCACCATCACTGATGGGCTTGTCCTTGCCCAGCAGCAGGTCCCTCTTGGAGCTGTATTGGCTCCATTGGACATGGGGGAAGCTTCTAGGAGCTTCTCACAGAAGCCACCCCTTTAGCTCCCCGCTATCAAAACCTTTGCACACAAACCATTGCAAATAACCACTGATGCACTCAAGATGATCATGCTTTGTGCAGTGTAGGAGAAATAATGTGGTTTAGTGAAGTACTCTGGAGAGAGGATGTATGTACTTACAGGTTCTTAGGAACCGAAGTAGTTAGGCTACAGTAATATCCCTCTTCAGGAACTGGCTCTCATAATCCAGTAAATAGCAAAAGCACCCTAATTCTTTATCACCTCTTATGTTTCCCAGTTCTTTATGATCCTATAGGGACAAGAACCCTTTCCCTGACAAAAACTGTTCTAATGTGAATATTTTTTTGCACTGCAGATTTAAATAGAGGGAAAGAAAAGATTTCACCCATAGATTTTCTGTATTTATAAAAATAAGATTATTCAATCATCAGAGACCCTAAGCGGGCATGGTATTGCAGCTTTTCTAAGGAAGCTCATCTTAAAAGGACCCAAATACCAGTTATTTACACAGAAGGTACAGTCAGCTCTTCCATGGATAGTATTAAAATACTTAATCTCTCTGTGGATTTCTGTCCTACATTTCCCATACACGCTTCTCAAAATCTTTAATTATCCCAGCTTTTAATGTGTCCAGGTTTTTTGACCCCTCATTGCAAGAAATGGCACATGCTGCATGAAGATCTGCTTATGCCAATTGTCCTGCTAGTACACATACCCTGTCAGACCAGCTGGCTGTTGGCAAACAGCAGAGGTAAATGTCATGTTCTTGCCTATCCCCCTGCTATGAGGCCAGCACAAACCTTTTTCTCTGTAAACAGCACAGTTTAACTGTAGTCCATTGGTTTGGTTTTGTTTGGATTTACAATTTTAGATTACGTTACATTGGATTTACAGTTTACAACATTGCAGAAAGTAAACAGCAATCAGAGGGTCAAAGACACATACAGAAAGAAAGGAATGCACTTAAATTCTCCCAAGGTATTTAAATTTATTTTGTTTTAATTAAGTTTTCCCAACCTAATCCAAGTGATGTTACTCCAGAAGTGATGAACAGTCTTTAGAGCTGAGGGATTTCTTTTCCTCTATCTATAAAAGTACATTTATTTCTTACTAATGAGAAACAAAGGGCCAGATCATCACCTGGGTGAAAGCTGTATTACTCCGCCGAACTAAAAAGAGATCAGTTTGTACCACATTTATATTTGGCACTTGTTAGTTCTAGTCTGCTTATGTGCCTGCAGGTTTGAAAGGGAAAGAAATCCTCCTACATGATTTTGTCAGAGCTGTCTTGTTAGGGATCAATTTAACCTCCTCCTCTACCATTCGCATTTGGAGGTTTTAGCCAAATCAGGGCCATCAGCAAAGTGAGGGGATTATAGAATAGCAGGGGAGTCGTGCTCTGATGTTTTGGGGGGTCCTGCGTAGCTGTGGGATGAGTGAAGATTGATGTGACTGCAGGATTAATCGTGGTTCATAAATCTGGCATAGAAAATGTGTTGGAAAGGTTTTCTATAGGAAAACAGAGTAAGGAATGTTCTTGCTCCCATGGACTGGGTGGGCTGTACAAGGCATTCAGATAAATGTGGCTGCTGAGCCGCAAATGACGCTACATGAAAAGAGCTTTAGCAGGGGTTCAAAAGCAAGACTGTTTTGTTGTTGCAGCTGATTAAAGTCTTTAAGTGCTGTATCTACAAAATTACACACATTTTAAACAAAAATCTGCAGGATATCACAGGGTGCAAGGCAAAGCTTTCCTCCAAGGTGCTGAGATTTAATCAGACTGCTGATACTGTCCCTCTCTCACAGTGTCTGCAGTGTCATCTGAGTTGTGGATTTAATGGATTGTGCCAAACATTCACCGTAATATAACTCTTTAACACTTCCCTATGCTAGCTGAGCCCTGCAAATACAAGTCTGAAGGAGATGATATAAGGTTTTTTAGTTGATACTACCTTTGAATAGATAGGTTCGTTGTGAAATAAGTCACCATACCAGACATCCCCTCCAAATATGAACAAACCCATCAACCAACAAAACAACAGAACACCAGACAGACAAAGATGAAAACAGAATGCCATAGGAAAAATAATCAATGACATACTGTTAAAGAAACTCACTCTGTGGAAATGACTTAGTGTAGCAAAAATCAGTCATGGTTTTAAATGGGGTAGTACAGAAATGAGAAAATCCGGAGAAGCTCTGGAGAAAGGTTTGCTCGGTGTTAAATGATGATGAAATATCTGTACATTCCATCCATCACTGATTATGTGAAAGAACATTTGATTTAGCAACTTTTACACGGAAGAAAAAAGGGGATCAGGTTGCACAGCTTTGAAAATAGCCAGTTTTTCTTTTGTGCACATAGAAGCAAAATGACGTATGGGGTTTTGTACTAGGCTGTTGCTGAACAGATAGTCATTAAAAATGTCCACTCTTTTCTCTTAGAATGAAGTGATTTCATGTAAACTAAGAAAATGCATGTAATTCTTTAAAAATAAAAAGCCTTCAGTTCTTCATTTCCAAACTTGAACCTGTTCTTACAGTTGTACCCTCAACATTTATCCCAAACTTCTATTTTTCCTTCCTAATGTTCATGCAGAACCATCCATAATCCTGACCCTCAGTAAAGTCTTTTCTATCTTTATCCATTTCATACTGTTCTATATTCATGTTTATTAACTCTTTTCAATTAATTCCTTTTCAAACAGCAGGTTTCCTTACAAGTTTTCCGTCGAAGCAATTAGAATATGACATCTGGCAACAGAACACCTGCTAGAGTAGGCAACTACAAAGTAACACCTAATTTTGTAAGGTTTCAGTCTCATTCAAAAAATACCAGTGATGCTGAATTTTAAGATATCGCACAGCTGAAGCTTTGAAAGTTAGCCAAAAAGCAGTCCTAGCCCAAGTATTGCTTTTCTTGGTCCAATCTGTAATGTCGTGCTCAGATCCAAGAGGAAAGTGCTAAGTCTTACAAGTTGCAACATGGCATTTCTTCATGTGTGTGCCCTTGCCTTGTGAAAGAAGAAAGCCAGTGCAGGTAAATTTAATTCACTTTCACTCTATGATGGCTTAAATTAAATTAACTTAGAAGTTGCACTCACCCTGTTGGAAGGACCATTGAACCACATTGGTAACCACAAATCTGCTGATTTTGGCTACAACAGGGTTGCACGATTGCCCATGGCTAGACCCACACTTCAGACAAAAGCCAAGAGCCCTCAGACCATATTTTTTGACCACAGATCAGGTTCAGGGAGGTTATAAACGGGGTCCCGATGGAGAGGAAGGGTTGAGTCCTTCAGTCCTCCTTGGAGCAGCAGGTCTGCAGGGGACAACTCTCCTCTTCAGTGGGGAAAACTCCTCAATGTTGAGAGTCCTTATTTTAACTGGAGAATGAAACATGTTTTGGGTTAATTCCCTTTAAAACTTACGCTTAAGTAAGTCAGCCATGCAGTATTTGATTCCACTTGGCATTTAGAACCTGTAATTTACTGATGTTGGAGTATTAAATGATTTTTGGTTAGAGTAAGTTTCTCTTGGGGTTTATAACCTATCTAAGTCAATTTTGAGGGCCTCCATGACAGTGACTAATAGCATGATAAACCTTGAAACCTTAGAACTAAGTGATACAAAGGATTGATTGTGCATATCTATATCATCTAAATATGTATTCCTTTGACATAAAGCATTGCCTAGGTCTGAGACTAGGAATGGATCCAGCTTCACCCAAACTCCCTTCTGAGAAGGAATTTAGAAGACAAAAGGGTCCTCTCTGAACCTCTTGACTCAATGGAAGGGTCCCCCTGACAGTTCTATGTAGAAACTCTGTCCCTTATGAAATACATTATCTAGTGAATTTTGCTGTTGAATCATATTCAACTGCTGTCACATTTATCAATAAAGCATATTGTTGCTTCTCTCTTACAAGTGAAGTGTCTGACTCCTCCACGACAGATGCACACTGGGACAGTAAACCACAGTTCTGGCATACATGGTTACATACTAAGAAGTTAGTAACCACAGTGAAGCTTTACCAGATGGCTAAGAGATGGAAAGCTAATCAGCAGATCATGTACTAAATGAATCTGTCTAAAGTGCTTCCTCCAAGAGCATCTTCAAGATTGAAAGTCGGATTAGTTTTTGCTCAATCTGACACAAAGCTGTATTGCTTTAAATTGCTTCTTGGTGAGAATAAATGCAATGATGCAGGAGCAATGTTGTAGCAAAGGCGTTTTGGGGGGCATCACAAAAGCATCACCCCAAAAAAATTACCAATTAGTTTTCTACTTCTACAGTGTACGAAGTTCAAGACAATAGTTACTTTGGGAGTTTAAATCAGGTTTTAGTATTTCCAAACTGCACAGCTAAGCAAGAAATGTCATTCACTCAAGCCATCTTCAAAATGTTTCTAGTTACAACCCTAATTACATTACCTTTTAGGTACTGCTTTTAAAATTACAGCACTTAGCTCCGAAGTGATTCCTTATTTTTAGGCAATTCTTCCTATCAGCTTGAACCAACAGTGCTTAATCAGATGGTAAGTTTTCATGGAGAAATACTGATTATAGTCCCAAACCATCAAAGTGTTGCAGGTTTATAAGAGGACCAGAAAGGGACGTTAAAAATAAAAGGATCATTTTATTCTATAACTCAGCTAGGAATAATTAGTGCAGTTATTTTATATGATGTCCTAAGGATATACTGAAACTCTATGGCCTTTTTGTGATATTAGGAAAGGTCACTGCAGATCCTAATTGAAAATAGGCCATACACTTGAGATCATTGCTGCCCTCCAGCATTTCTGCCACTGAATGGGACATTCCCATAGAACTAGCACGTCCTGAGTCTGCAGAGCATGTTATATATTTCAGCTGAGGAGCATAGGAGACAAATCTAATGCTGTGCCATTATCTTTTTTTCCCTAAACAGTCAGTTTGGCTTTGATGGCATGAAGAAGCCAACCATCATTCCAGAAGCCTACAACTTTGTAGTGTCCAGTTCCTATGTACAGACCAGGAGTAAGTACAGAGCATCAATGGCTTTGGACAGACAAAACCCTCCAGTGTAAATCCTCACTCAACAGCAATATTGTCTTTTCAAATGCCAATTAAAAAATATATGTGTATATATAGATACATATATGCATGTGGACTCTACCCATTTTTTATCTAACTTCACACCTAGATAGATAGTGGGTTGCTCCTTATTTGGGTGATTTGTTTTCTCTTCTACCTACCTCTCAAAACAGTAACCATGTGCAATCAACTCCATACTCATCAAGTAGTTACACACTTGTGCCAAAGAGGGTTTGGGTTTGAAACCAGATAAAGCATACCAAAAGATGAATTTTCCTATCCAGAGCTTCTCCAACCTTTTTCAGACCTTTAAGCTGACACCTGAACTATATTTTTTGCTATTGTCTTGCTGAAGATTTAAACTAATGGGTACAGATAAATCCTTTAAGGAATGAATAATCACTTAACAACTTTCTCGGCAAAATTTATGTTGTTGCTAATAGTTTTGTACTTATACATTAAATGACACTAAAGTTCTCCCACTTGACTGTATAAACATGATTATTTTATTCATGTGGCTATTTCTCTTCGATATGTTTGTTGTGAGATACCTGATCTAGGTTTCAATCTGGAAAGGATGGGAAAGGTAAGTGATTTCCATCCTTTACTGGCATTTGATTTGGACTTTGGGTAAGAAGTCAATAAGAAGGTTGTGGCTGGTAGTACACAAACACTAAAAGGAAGCATCAATGCCCAGCAAACTTTATAGATTAAGACTCAAACACATGAAGATGGAATTTGCACATAATGAACATAGCTAAAGAAGTATTATAATGATTTCTGTTTCATTTCTATTTCGGAGTGTTTATAAATCCTGGGGAATTTTTCCATCAAATCTTCTTGCTGAAAACAAAAAGAAGCTAAACCATGTCAATCAAAATATGCGCATACTGTTTGGAAACGGGGAAAAGCTGGGAAACATAAGTTTTGTATAAAAAGAATATTTTTTTGAAAAGAATTTATTTTTAATGAAAATATAGAGTAAGAAACATTGAGTTACTTTATTCAAGGTCAAGCAAATGCTTTTTTCAATTCAAAGTAATTAATTTTCTTTTTTGCCAGACTGAGAAGAAATGAAACCAAAGTGAATTATCAAGCAAAAATAGTTATTTTTGTTTTCACTTCAGTCAGCAGACAATAACAAAAATGAAATCAGGTATTCACATGTTTCTAGTATTTCTGTGGTTGCTAATGGAAGGGTAGAGGTTGGAAGTAAACAGGTAGCAAAAAAGCAAGATGTGAGTAGGTTATGTGAGAGATGTGAGCCCTAAGTGAGGATTTGAAGATGAGGTAACGGAGGTTTGGGGTTTAGATGGAGTTTTTCTATGATTTAAGAGTAGTACAAGGCAAAGTGTGGATATGCAGGGTAAGTTGGCAGTTTGACAGTGCAGTCTGATAATATTGGGAAAGGCTGGTGGGTCAAACAGGCTGGAGCTGAGTGACAATGAGGCTATATATATATATATTTATATAGAGAGAGAGAGTCAAGAAGCTCTTACTTGATACAGACATGCAGGTGAAGCTTGTATCTCAGTTATTCTATTTTTGGCAAGCTCCCCCATATAGGAAATGAAAATACACAACGTTGTGGATTGAAATGTGCCCCATTTGTTTTCCTCTCTCCACTTTTGCTGTCAAAAAAGCCCAGTGGCATGAGGCTACCCTGGCAGGTATATAAGGTCTATGGTTTCATACCTATACATCCAGGTATATAAGGCCTATAGTTTCATACCTATACATCCAGGTATATAAGGCCTCTGGTTTCATACCTATACATCCAGGTATATAAGGCCTCTGGTTTCATACCTATACATCCAGGTATATAAGGCCTATGGTTTCAACTGACTTTTCAAAGGAGTTCTTATTTGCCAGAGAGGAGAACATTTTCAAACCCCCTATTTCCAGGACAGTTTCTATTGTACTAAAAACATACAGTGTAATCTATCTGTTATTTCCCATTGCCACCAAGGTCACACCTATCTGGCAAAAAGCCTAGATTAGAGGCTATTTTCCTTCACACATTTTATCTGTTCGGTGTTAAACATCGTTTTGCTATTGTGTGGATAAAGATTATAGTGTTCAAAAAACATGTTCACCCCCTGATAATTTATTTGTCTTTATTACAGTAAATTTATATATTGATCTTTACTACTGTAGCATCTAACATAATGTTTAGTATCCATACTCCATCGTGCAGGGCTCTGCACAGCCATGAGAGCAGGATGCAGTCTAGGTAGTACAGCATATAGGTAACAATATATTTATATGACTGTAGGGGATGGTATATTCATATGGTTGTATACATGCAGTTTAGAGTTATATATAACACAGGATTATAGATGCATGAAGAAGGAGCATTTTGCTGGGATCTCGATGACTGTAACACTTAGAAAATGCTTTCTTTGGAGTTCTTTTATTCCCCTTTCGTGATATTGTTTCTTTCTTTCTTTCACTTAAATTAATTTCTTTTCAAATTTCTCAGGAATTTTTGGCCAATTACACATCTCTTTATTTTTGTTAACTTTCTCACACTTCTTTGCATCTGGAAGGATGTCAAAGTACTAAAGCAGCCATGCTACATTGGCCTTTTCAATGAAGAGAAATATAGGAAGGCATAATAAGTATGCCTTAGAAGAAAAATTAAGTCCTCTTTCTCAGAAGAACATATAAGTGAGCCTATATATATATAAGCTCAAGTCATATGCAAATGATTTGATGCATATTTTTATTTTAGTATTTGCAGGAAGATGGATTTCAGCCCATTAAAATTCAAATTTTCAGGAAGACAGGCACTCTGATGTATCATCTGTCAAGGTAAGGGTACTAAGAGCCACTAGCTGACTGATATGATGGATTCTCACTTTCTTACTTGCTTTTAGAATGAAGAAAATGTGGCACTGAACAGCTGGTAACATTTGCTAAAAGATTATGGTGCTGAGATTCTCATTTAAGTTTGACTTCTTGTCCATAAACACATGAAAAACACATGAAATGTTCCTGTTCCTTAACATATTTTCTCTTGAGAAGAATTACTTCAACTGCTTCCTATATAAACCATATAGGATTAAAGAGCAAAGTGGTCTCCAACTAAAAACACCCAACATATATTTCCTGTAAAAGGGAGTCATGTAAAGCTTTCTTTAGGGTAGCTGCTACCACCTTCTGTAAGACTGTTGAAACACATGTAAATGAGAAGAAAGGTTCATATACATACATTCATACATAAATACATATATATGCTTGTGTGTATATATATATATATATATATATATATACACGGTAATATAGTAGGACTCTTCCCTGAATCATCTCCTTAGGCTTAGAGCTATCAAAACCTTTCCTTATCATACATGACAGAGTAACCAAGTCAAAATATCTCTGACTCCTCCACCTTATGATGTAGCTGGGAAATATTTTAGAGTTGATAAGGAACTAGCCCATATGCTGTCACGAATACTGCTAGTACATCTCCTATGTGCAGGTAAAGAAAGTAGTCTGTGGTATTTGCAGCCTTTGACCAATGTGTAAACTCTACTGCTATTTTGGTCATATTTAGAGGAAGATATTTGCTCACTCAAACTAGACCAAGACCACCAGACCTGTTACATTAAAAGTGAATAAATAAGTAAATCAAATCATTGTGTTTTCCAACCTTGCCATCAAAAGTTGCATATGAAACAGCTATCCGGAAGTGAAAAGGTGAGATAGGACATGAAACTGTGATAAAAATAAATGCAAGGAAGAATCCTTTTGTGTTTTTCTGAGAGCAGTTTTTTGCAAATGTGATGTGAACACATTCCATCAGAACTCCCTAAAAACCTGAATAAAGTCTGGATCATAACTGTGCTGCACTGAAGGTCTGGGGGAAGGGATCAGACAGCATCCCTACATTAATTAATCATAAGAGCTTTGAGTTTTAAGAAATAATTGCAATGAACCACTGATTTCAGAGAGCATTCTGAATCATTTGATGAAGTGGCCTGATTTAAGCTGCAGAAAGGTCAATAAAACCAGGAAAGGTCCTACAAATAGAAGCAGAAAATACATTCGATATTTCAGATATGAAACCACATCTCGCAAAACAAAGAGTCTAGAAGAGTGGATTTATAGAGGTCTGGAAAGCCTTCTTTCCAGTCAAAAACTAAACAAGATAGATTGATTCATTTAGTTTATCTGAGTCAACTTCTCATCTAAGAGTAGTAACATGGAGAGAAGACTTCTGATAATGGGAAGCTCTTAAACCTAGCTGACAGAAGCATGGCAAAAACCACTGGACAAAATCCTTTGAATCTTTTTGACCATAAACCACACACTTTTTAACCATGGGGTGTCTTTGTAGCAAATTACAAAGTACATTATTAATTCACCATCACTTTATGTCTTTATGTTGGGATGTTTTTCTAAGAGAAGACTCCTAACACAGCCAAAAGTTATAGACTTGATGCAAGAAGTCCTTAATGGAAGAATATGTTATAAACTGTACCAAAGCTCGAAACAGGTGAACATAATGGTGTTTCCTGAGTTTATAAATCGTCAATATTAGGCCACAATTTACGCACTTCTGTAGCTTCTGTGGTAAGTTGCATTGTCCTTTGGGGAAAATTAAAGTAGAACATTCCATTCTTTTCTTTACATTTTCATTTCATGGCATCTTTTAATGTTGCTGTGCCTGCTGGAAAGGAGAGCTGGTATCATTCAGCATTTCACAAACATGTGGCATATGTTCCTGGGCTTCACTTTGTATGCTACAGCTCAATGATTCTAAGAATTAATATCTCATGTCCTTTATTCTCCCTCTTACTCTTTTTTGTTTGCTTGTTTTTATTCTTGTATCTGCTATTTGTAACAAATCCAGAAAACTTCCTGCCAAGCAATTGCACCTAAATACCCCCCTAAGCTTCATTTCTATGATATATATGAGGAAGAAATGCTTTACTGTAAGGGTGGTGAGGCACTGGAATGGGTTGCCCAGGGAAGTTGTGAATGCTCCATTGCTGGCTGTATTCAAGGCCGGGTTGGACATAGTCTTGGGTGACATGGTTTAGTGTGAGGTGTCCATGCCCATGGCAAGGGGGTTGAAACTAGGTGATCTTAAGGTCCTTTCCATCCCTAACTGCTCTATGATTCTATGATTGGGTCGTCTCTGCATCTATTGCCTGCAACTGAAGTAGTGGATGTGTTTTTAAAAGTCTCAAGCAGGAGCAGTCTTTGTGGGAATATTAGAAGATCTTGCTAATAAGCAACATATTGTTCAATAGAGCGGGATGCAAGTTTTTAACAGGGTTTGCAAATATCAGTAGTTTATAATCGTTTTGTTTAGTAAAAAAGTTAAGATGGGCTGTTTCTGTACAGGAAAGCAAATGCAGCTTTTCAGCTGTGAGGGTGTGTATGGAGGGTGTCTTAATTCAGGTTGTGCTCATTAAGCATTGAAGGACTTTACTGAGCAGAGGTTTGGTAGCAGAAATCTTCAGAGAGGGTGCATCGGGGCTAGTAAATAGAACTGGTGAGAAGTGATTTTTAACAAATAATGCAGGAAATGGCAGTAATTTTAACAAACAGTTCTGCCCGTAGGAACTGACTCACTCCAACACAGTAAAGGCCTTGTTGTCGGAAGTACTTTCACTCCCATCAGGATCCTGGCTACCTGAAATCATCTTTGAAAGAGCAGGAAGCATTAAACAGATTGGCCAATGCAGGGCAAATAACCATACTAACATTTACTGGAAGTCTGTTCACTGAATAACACATCCTGGAGTGAAATCCGGTGGCTTTTAGTCTCTGCATACCTCATCTCCAGCCTGTCATATCAATTCAATAGCATAAGTCTGTAAAATGCATCTTTGGGAGGATGTAAAACTAGTCAATGTTTTGGGGTAAGGACTACATAAAGACAGAGCAACAATAAAATTCGTATTCCATAAAGGGGAGGCAGACCAGTACAGCAAAAGCATGATTCATCCTCTTCAACTTTAACCATGCAAAAGGTAGGTGTTGAAGCAAAGTTAGTCATCCCTTTTTTGTCACTTCTGAAGGAATATGTATCCTGCCTGCTTTAGATAGCTGCTTTGAGAACTGCTCTTTAGAAATGTTTCCCTCTCTACATTGCTGGTGGAGGAAACCCAGGGAAGCAACCATTGGAAAGTTACAACTTCAACTTAAATCTGTTCATGGAGCTGTTGGAGCAAGTGGGAAGGAGGCCGTGAGGATGATAAGGGGGTTGGAGCACCTCCAGGCAAAGGCAGGCTGCGAACACTGGGGCTGCTCAGCCAGAAGAGAAGCTGCATGGAAACCTCATAGCCGCTTCCATTATCTGAAAAGGGCCTACAAGGATGCTGGAAAGGGACTCTTCATCAGGAACTGTACTGATAGGACAAGGGGTGAAGGGTTCAGACTTAAACAAGGGAGATGTAGGCTGGATATAAGGAAGTTCTTCCCTGTGAGGGTGGTGAGGCACTGGCACAGGTTGCCCAAAGAAGTAGTGAATGCTCCATTGCTGGTAGTGCTCAAGCCCAGGCTGGACAGAGCCTTGAGTGACACGATCTAGTGTGAAGTGTTAGAACAGTTTAGACATGGTCATGGGGAGTTGGAGCTAGATGAGCTTTGAGTTCCTTTCCAGCCCAAGCTGTTCTACAGTTCAATGATTCTACGGTATATCTACGGTATATTCTAAGGTTATGTTGATTTCAGTGCATGCACAAGTTTCACTTAAATAACTAAACAGAAGATAAAGCAAGGAAGAGCCAGAGGCAAAGTAAAGTTAACCACAAGACCTCAAGAATCACACTTGCCTCTTCAGCCCGTAGCAAAAAAAAAAAAAAAGGAAAGAACATGATCCTAATTTCAGTGAATTGAGACAAGAAAAAGTGTGTCCAAGAGAGGTGATTCAACCACCATACTGCTCTAGCATTGCTGAAGGTAATGGAAAAGTAAAAGTCAGCAGAGAAAGTATAATAAAGCAGTGAAAGAGCAAGTTACATTGGCATTGGATTGGATTTCCTTGGGCAACAATCAAGAGGAGCTGAAAGCCAATTGTGCCACAGGGAAATTACAACAGAGTTGCCATCAGGGAGACATGGTGGGATGATGTACACAGCTGGACTGCTGCAATGGGGGGCTCTAAACTCTTCTGAAGGAGGAAAGACTGCATATTAAGAAAAGATTATTAACCCAAAAGTGTTGTCAAGTGCGTACTTAAAGGGTGTGTAGATGTGACACTTAGTGGCATGGTTTAATGATTGACTTGGCAGTGCTGGGTTAATGGTTGGACTTCATGATCTCTTAAAAGGTCTTTCCCATCCTAAACAGCTCTATGATCCCATGATTTTACTTTTGAACAGCTCTCTTCTTCAGAATGATTTACTGCAGGGTTTGTATTGATTTACAATTATTAGACAGTTATTGTAATTTATGTTGCTAAAGCAATAAGGGAGTCCTGAAAATATTTATTAAATATGAGGAACTCAGTGGCACTTAGGTATTAATCAAAGTTGATCATCTACAATGTATGTGCTAATAAACCATTAGCGAATATTTAACCTGCAAACACAATACAACAAACTGATAGATTACCTCCTTTAGGAACAGGTGACTTCATGGGAATTTAGACTCATTTAGCTTAGGACGCAGCACAGGATTTAAGAGTGGGAAGCAATTATACCATCTGAATTTCTTTTTCACTTATCTAAGTTCCTCAAGAAAAGAGTGCTAGAACTAATTCTGTTTTTTGTTGATTTAAACATTCACAATTCTGGGGTTTGAAACAATATTCAAGATATTTGTAAGGGTGAGTCAGGTACTCTGTTGTATATTGTATTCTGGTGGCCTTATTTGATTTTAATGCAGAAAGCATAATAAAACTTGAGTTTGAGAACAACTGCATGATAAAAGCCCAAAGGAGCTAAGACTTCTCAGCACTTTGTTGCAGGTGTCAGATGAAGAAGTATTAGGGGTCAGTTTAACACTTGCGTAAGTGTTCTGATTATTTAATTGGGGATTAAACAATCATTTATTCAGCAATTGGTGCAAAAGACTGGGCACACTTTTCTGACCAGCTAAGCTAGTCTCTTCCTAGGCAGATCTCCAGGTTATAGGACAGTCTCTATGCCCCTCTGTCCTTGAGAAGGTGGAGGAGTGCTGGAAGGGACACTGCCTGGAGAAGAGTTAATCCATTAACGTTTCCTGGTTGATTCATTTTCTGCTTCAACTCATTTTAATTCCCATTCTGCTGATCATTCCCTTTCAGAAGCATATTCGTAGAAAGGTTATCAGCTATTTGGAAGGACATACTACAGCCACCAAGCACAAACTAGCCCACTTTTCCAAATGAAATGAGGTATAAACAGCCACAGAAAAGTCCTGGCTTCATTGATGTGAATGGGAGTTTTCTCATCAATGAAGATCAGAATTTGGCCTTAAGCAAAGTGTTTCAGCTCTGAATGACAGGCATATTACAAACATTAAAAAATGGCTGCTTTTAAATCAGGAATAGGGAAAGAAAGAAATGGGCTATTTACAGATTGTATGGGGTAATGCTGGGCCATATAATGAAAAGCCAACAGTAGTAGCAAACTGCTGTTGTCAGGGAAGCATAACACAGGATGTGGAACATTAAGCTTTATAGATATGGAGACTCACTACACAGAAGTTAGAGTTGTAATTACCAGAGGAAATGATAACATTAGAGCAGATACTGAGGACATACATGATGCATTTAGGAGGGAGGAATTAGTATGAACTGCAAAGACTTCCCTTAAACTATCTTAACTAAAGGTCTGCCAACGTTTCCATTAACACCTGGTTTAGTTAGGCAGCAAGAAGTTCACCGGGCACTAAAAATGTCTTCTGCAAAGTTTCATTCTGAAAACCGTTAATGTTTCCTTTAATTCAGCTTAAATTGAAGGTAAATCAGAATTGTCTTCCTGTGTAAATGGGGCTCTTGCAGGTAGCTATTCCATTATATGGAATGATTGCTTTTGTTATTCCCCACCACCCCCTCCAGTTCAAACTAACAGATTATACAACTTACAGGAACGACTCTTCATAAGGATTTTTATGTACCAACCGCAATATTGATACAAAATAGATTCAATTGTTAGTAGGTACTCAAGGCACACACTTTAACTGTCCATCTGTTACTAACACCCTGCTATGCGTAATGTTTAAAGTGTGAGACTTAGGACTAAGAAAGGCTAGGTTTTATTCTTTTAACCATAGCCATCATTTGCTTAGCACAGTGGGCATAGGAGAAGGAGAAGCTTGCTTGGCTGATGGGTAGGTGCTGCTGAACTGTGTATTTTAATATCAACATGAGGTGCCATAGAAGTACATGTAATAATAATGTAATCATGCATAGCTATAGGCTAGTGGAACTGTTAGCAGAGATCTGGTCTTAAAATGCTTAAAATAGAGATATTCTGATATAGTTTCCCTGAAGACATTGCTTATAGATGTAATGAATGATAGAGGAATGACCTGTCTTATGTACCATGTCTAATAACAGAAGCGCCGGTAGTTCCCAAGCCTTTTCACACATATTTGTGTCCTCTTACTATCTCACTTTGACATTCATAGATCTGCTTCTGTTGTTCATGTAAAGGTGTCTAAAGGGGGATGTCAATAGCAAAAAGGGACAAAGCTTCTTTTATTTTATGCTATTAGTAAATACATTTATAAACCAATGCAAAGCTGCAGTTGTTTGTGGCTTGTTTCCCCAGAAGAACCACATATCCAGAGCTTCCAATTATGTCTCTTGATGCAAGTATATTGAATGATTTTCTTCATGGCTGCATTTAAAGAGGGGAAACAAAAAAGTTAATTCGATACATACTTCAATGTGGTTAATTATAGACAGAAATGCTTCTTGCCCCAAAGGTTTTTACAAGTTCCAGGTGGAAGTTCTATGGCCTCAGTGATTCAGCAATATCTGGAGATAGCTCAGGCTCAGCAAAGGTGCAGGATTTATCCCGATCCTTCCTTTCTGTTGCCAGTAGAATACGCAGCTAGCAATTCCCAAAGCATTTCTCTGCTGGATCCACATAACATGTCAAAGAAATGCTTTTTCTCTTTGATTACTGCAGTAAAATAAAAAGCACTCAAAAAGATGTCTCAGAAACTTGCGTAGCAGCCACATGAAATATCTAGCTCCCTCTAAAATAGCCAAAACAAGTAGCGAGTCACAGTTACTCCTTGTTACAGCACTTTATTATTACAATGCCATTTTGAGACCCTTACAGTATGAAAGTAAGAAAGAGCAAGTCAGCAATTGACTTCATAGGCCAGTAGCCTGTGATACATCAACTCCAGCTTCAGTGCATTTGGATTCGGGAGTTCTCTTTGTTGGCAGAACTGTAGAGGAGAACAACATCTTTCTATCCTGTTAGCTTTTCCTACCTGTTTCCATCTGGCAGTGGCACTTCATTATTAAAGCAGGAATTGGAGTTCTGGCTCTTAAGGTATAAGACTTAGTTACTGTCTTAAGTAACCATACACATATATATATATATCTTTAAGTGTATTTAGATGCCTAGGTTTTGCAAATGCAATTTGGAATTAGGCAACTAAATACTTTTCAGAAGCTCCCAGACTGCTTTCAAGTTCTGACGCTGCCTTTTTCCCTTCTTTTCAATTTCTGAGACAAGAAACATCTGTGTTTGTGGCTTTATTTTCAACACAGCCAATTATGTGCTGTTCTAATTAGAGTCAATGAGAGGTGTGGGCTGATGTAAAAACACTATCGAATGAAACAGAACATTTTATTCCAGTCTTCTCACTTGATTCAGCGTAGAAGCAGGGTGGCGAAGATGTGAACATACTTTACAAAGACCAGAAAGGGAGAAAAGTGGGGGGAAGTGATATTGTGCATTAAGAGCTGTGCTACAGCCATTTAATTACTCTAGGTTTGCAGCAGGACTAAGGCAAAGGTGGAACACATGCTGACCCAGATAGTGCACATTGACCTCTAACACAGCACACTATGAGACTGTAACTACAGACAAAAACCCTTTCAAGAACTCAAGGCAACTTCACCCCATATTTACATTATTATAAATAATGTGACAACTTTGTAATTAGCATGATATTTTCAATGCAAAAGGACATTTGAGGTCAAAATCTCAGTGTTCCATTCAACACTTACCATTTCCCTTCCTCTCCCTAGCTACCGTTGCTGCTACTAAACTTGCCTGGCTCCACATCACACTGAATTGGCTTTTTTTTTTCTCTTTGCACTGAACCACAAATTTAAATAACAGCCCTGTGTAGCAGGGATAAAAAGGCAGGGAGGGGATTTAAATCCACTGGGAAAATCCCAGGTTGGAGATGCTTGTTTGTGGCAAAGGGCAACTAATGGGTCTTACTGAGTAGAGCAACATTCACCTCTGCTTTCTCACCCCTATTACCCACTAAATAGGGCTGCAGTTACATATTTATCTGGGGAAGGATAATGAAAACAAAGAGCTTGTTAGAAGTCAAAGATTAGTCCATGTTGTAGCCCTGCAAGCAATATAGTCAGCGGAGCATAAAACTATGCTTTACCATTCAAGGTACATTCAAATACTGTAGCAATAGCAGAAAAATACACAGATTTTAACAACACAGCAGACCAAGTTAGTTTTCATATTTGTCTGTGAGAATAATTTACTCAGTGCCACGATTTGCCAGATATTCAATAGGAAAGCAGATTCCTCTATAGAGTTGTTTGTCCCATTAAAACCCAGTGAATTGAATTGGTTTTGGGAGGCAACCCTCAGTCTAAATGGGGGGTTTATATACCGGATTCCTCATTTGGAGATTGCTGATTAAATTGAGATAACATAGCATATGCTCATTTTGAAACAATAGTGATGTTCTGATGGAGGAAGATGTGTTATACCCTGCAAAATGCTATAAATGAAAGTCAGCAGTAGTATATGCTGTTAAGGTTTGTCACAGAGCATCAGTAGAAGACAGTACGTGATAAAACATTATTCAGAATAGGAAAAAATTGATTCTTTTTTGTTTTGTGATGGTTTCTAATGAATTATTTGGAAAGAAAGGAAGACGAAAACTGCTGGATCCCATTGGAAATAGGGAACAAAGTTATTTAATGAGCCACCAGAAAACATAAACAAGGTCACTTGCCATTATGCAGATAAACTCCAAGAAGTTTTTCAGGCTATTTTAAACAATGCAACAGACTTCAGAAGTTATAACGACATTACCTCACAGCCCAGCTGTTTGCAATGTACTTCTGGCTTCTTTGAAATGACGCCAAACTAAAGTAAATTTGAATATGATCTGCAGAGAAGTCCTCCATGGAATAATCACCCGAATGCTTTTCATTACAACACAATTATATCATCAGCTCCTAATGATCAGAATGCAGAGCAGCTGATTATTTTCATAATGCAATTACTTCATAACATTTTAGAAAACTCAGCTGCAGGCAAACAGTTCTCTCCAAATATCTCATTTGTCTGATTAATCATATGATGGGAGCTCCTCTCTCTTGCCCCCCTTCTAACCGTTCACCTGTTTTTTATGTGCTTCCAAGCTGACTTGGTCACTACAGTAATAATCACTAAGAAGGAAGGTGATTTGCCTCTCAAAATGTACAGGCTGATCCTAATGGGCAGATTTTCCAAGTGAGATGAATTCAATTGTTCACAGATACTTGCCCTTGACATTTTCCACGTGGGAAACCCCAAGGTATGCATCTAAATCAGGTATTTCTGCACAGGTTTTATGAGCTTACAAATGCAGATAGCTGACATGATGCTCCCCCGTATAACACCCAAGTACTTGATGGCCTAGTGGGTATTTTTATATACAGACATTTCCAAATAACTGACTTTAACCCTCTGGTCCTCACTGTCAACAGGAATCTCTAAGGCTTTTGCTAATCACTGCTGTCTTTCATGTATATTTTAAAGTAACTGTAATCCTAATGGAACTAACCACATAAGAAACAATAAAAGGCTGTGGTATTTGATTGTTCAGCAAGACATTTATAGACGCTGGAATATAAGTAATTAGCACTTCTAGGGACTGTCAGCTGAAGATCTGAAGCCTTATTTGTAAAAAATGAGTGAATCTTTCATTTAGTCCATTCCTTTTGCAAAGCTCACTGCCTTTAAGAAGACACACATGAGCTTCAGACTTAAACAGGGGAGATTTAGGTTAGATAAAGGGAAGAAATTCTTCCATGTGAGGGTGCTGAGGCACTGGCACAGGGTGCTCAAAGAAGCTGTGGCTGCCACATCCCTGGCAGTGTTCAAGGCCATGTTGACCAGTGCTTGGAGCAGCCTGGTGTGGTGGAAGACATCCCTGCCCATGGCAGAGGGTTGGAACTGGATGTGCTTTAGGGTCTTTTCCAACCCAAACCATTTGGTGATTCCACGATTGCCCTGTTTCACTACTGAGGCTCTGTCTTTTTAAGGTGCTTTGATAAACTTCACAGATCTGAAGTGAGAAGGGCAAGAGCAGGACTGCATCTCCAGACTCCTAATCCCTCACCCAGATGAATAAACACTTTACCTCTCAGGATCAATAATGTTCTCAGAAGTTAAGAACTATGAAAGAAAAGATTTCAGGCAAGTCTACTGGCTCTTAGACATAACAAGCATGATATTTAGCAGAAAGGGAAGGTGCATTAAATGCACATACGAGAAACAGACTCATGAAATTTTAAAAAGAAAGTTATTGTAACAATTAGAATGGTAATAACAATGCTATTAACGATAAGGCTCTCATTGTAAATGCCTGTGTAATTTTGGGTGAATAATTTATTCTTTTTCATTTCCTTGGACTGAAAGCATGCAGATTATCAGCTTTACTCAAAAGAATTTCTTTGCCATTCGGAAAGGGGAGAGGTTTGTAAAATAGCAGCTACTTAAGCTTAAAATCTAATTACAGTTAGAGAATTCCCTCTAACAGTCTAGTTCATATTGTTCCAAGTCACATATTCCACACCTGGATTTCTCTACAGTTATTAACACCTCTGCATGTTAATTTTGCCAGGTAAGTGATAAAGTCTAAACTCTGTTTTCAAATAGAACCTTACACTAAATACATTTATATCATTTCTTATTTAAGAATGTGGGGAAAAAAAAAAAAGCCAGTGATATCCATGGAGTCATAGAAGCACAGAATGGTGTGGGTTTGAAAGGAACTTAAAGCTCATCTAATTCCAACCCCCCTACCATGGGCAGAGACACCTCACACTAGAGCATGTCACCCAAAGCTCTGTCCAGCCTGGCCTTGAACACTGCCAGCGATGGAACATTTACCCCTTCCCTGGGCAACCTGTGCCAGCACCTCACCACCCTCATAGTAAAGAAGTTCTTCCTGTTAGGTCCCCGATTTTAGTTTGAACTCATCCCCCCTTTTCTATTGCTGCAGACCCTGCTGAAGAGTCCCTCTCCAACACCCTTGTAGGCCCCTTCAGATGTTGGAAACTGCTCTGAGGTTCTATGCAGCTTCTCCAAGCTGAACAGCCCCAACTTTGCTGCCCATGCTTTATCCTGAGAAGTATGGACCTCAGCTAGGAAACAATGATTTGTTTTAAACCAGCTCTCATCTCCGACCCAAAGTTGTGAAAAAAAAATCCTGTCAACATCTAAGAGAGATTTTCCCATCATCCTAGAAAATCCTCTTCAATACGTGACACATGGCTCTGCCCTGTGGGGGACATCACATCAGGAGCATAAGAGCAACTAATCAGCATGTTTTATCTGTGGCTTGGACTCCAATCCAAGGCACTGAAGTGATTGAACTGTCTCTTTATGCAATTCAGTTATAGATTTGAAGAAGATCTTTCAAAGGGTTTACCTAAAGCCAATGTAATCAGGGAAAAAATAGCAAAGGAGAAGAAAAAACCTGAAAGTCAAATAGAGCTCAGAGGGAGCTTTTATGTGTGCTGTCGAGGATATGTACATCTTTGCTGAATGGCTTGTAAGTGGTCATTAGGATGCAGGAAACCATCTTAGGAAGCTTTAGCTAAAGGTTGAGATGTTTATGACTTGATCTCTCTAAACCTGGAGCCTGGCTATGGCTTACCAAGCAGTAGGCAAGACGCTGCCTTTTCCCTCCATGGAGTGGCAAGCACATTTGGTAAATATAGAAACAAATTCTTCAGGGTTCTTCTTCTTGGGATTCTCCTTCTCAACTGCTCGTATTCCTAGCAGCTCTAGGAGGTTGTTAATTGAATGCTTTCCCATTTTCTTCAGCATTTTAAATCAAGCCAGTTTCAGTTAGTCATTTTTTACACTGTTTCTTAAACACATTGTCACCAAAAGATCAGCTGAATTTGTAACAGAAACCCTCCATTTGTGGCAAATAAAGCTTTTGGACAATCATTTTGGAAACATCTAAATAAAAAAATACCAATGGATGAATCATTTGAAAGACACAAACTTCTCATAACATTCAAAGGAATGAAAAACTCTTTTGGATCTTTCCAAAAGAGCGTGGGAAACATGTTGGTGTAATGAAGTAACTTCACATCCTACATGACAGGCCAACCTACAGTAATGGAAAAGCATCTGTATCCTTCATTAGCTGCTCTGTGTGTGTATGTTGTTTAATGAAGCATGTCACTGTGAGTGTACAAGGGAAACAGTACCCTGCACAAATCTCTCTTTTCACTCAACTGGACTTTTGCCACTGGTTTCAAAGATAGCATGTTATCCCATAATTAGAGAGAGCGCAGCAAAGACAGAAATATAGGTCATCATGTTCAAAACAGCTATGATTTGATGCTTCTGGCCAGTTATTTTTGAACACTGTGATTAATTTAAATTAATTTAATTTAGCTTGTTTTAATAATTGCATAAGTTTTATCCGGATGCCCATGCCAGATGGCTCAACCAGCCTGAAAACAGGAAGATGCTGTAATCGTGGCAGTGTAATAACATTTATTTACTACAAGTTTAACTGCCTCTGATGCTCATCAGAGCTCTGCAGTATTGTGCTTTGCAGTATGTTCCTTCAGTGCATTTTATCTGCACAATCTTTTTCCTCTCCAAAATTGAGTAAATCTGAGGGGTTTAATGCACTTTTGTGTTTCTTGGGTGAACTCTACCAGGTCTCCCAATTCCAGGTTCTGCTTCCATGTAAATCATTAGCTCTAATTTAGGGTCAAACTGGTGTCCAGCTAAATTCCTGTACTAATAATTTCCAGGATGATTTCTATGCTTTAGTAATTCTCTCATAACACTTGCATGATTAATGTATCTCTAGGTTGCTGATTCCCTGATCCCAAAGAGTGGAAATATTCTACCTCTAAGCTGTTACAAAAGATCTTTCTTTCTTAGAGCTGGAAAATCAGGAGCTTTCTGCTTCCTATTGGGCAGCATTGCTTTTGGCTTGTTTGTGCTTATTTAATATACATTTAACATCAGTATTTTCCAATGCTCCTCTCACTCCTAGAAGTGTGAGTCTCATTTGCCTGCATGCACCTGAAAGTTGATGCCAATACTCTTGCATATTTTTTTGGTGTCTGAGCAGTCATTTAAGAAACATGGAAATACTACTGAATTAGCTTGTTTGAAAGGAAACATCTGAATTTGGGGGCAATTTTGGTGCATTCAGATCTGTTTGCAACTGTTACGCTGCAGATCACTTACCTGGCAGTTTATTAATCCACCCAGATGCAGAAGGAGAATGGGCAGCTAGCAGCAGCTTCCAGTTGTTCACCACTGTGCACATTGCCAATGGCTCTGGTCTGGAATGAACTCATAGATTCATTCTTTGCAGGCAATATAGACATACCTGCTATTCCTGCCCTCAAAGAGAGTTATGAAAACACACGTTTCAGTATGTGGATGCAAAACTTTAGTTTAAATAATATAAATTTATCAATATCCACTTATTCGGGACATTTGATGCTGTGATGCTCCTCTGGGTTGTGTTGCAAGAGATCCAAGTACTTCTGTCAGGCACACATCGCAAGACCTGTAGAACTAGCTTTTTTTCTCACTACTTCTATATGTGACAGTTCTCACTGAAATAATGAATAACTTTTATGAGCTTTTTAGGTAATGGAGATACCTTTTATTGTTGAAGTGAACCAACCAATTATTTTCCTTTCTTGCCTGTGGCAGGCAGGTTGGAACTAAATCTTTAAGGTTCCTTCCAACCCAAACCATTTCATGATTCTATGATTCTAAGAAAAGCTGCTTTAACTGAAATCAGATCAGTGGGAAAATTGCTATGCATGGCCAGGGCCCACATTCTAATTATAATTAATCAGTTATCCTGTGTATTTGGCTGCTCTTTTTCTCTTTGCAAATAATTTGCAAATCATACTGATTTTCTTGCATACTCATTTCTTGTTTGTAATTGTTCAGTGAGCAATTTAAGCAAACGCATTTCAGCTCTTGATGTGTTCATGCACTATTTATTTAGGTTTCGAGGAGAGGGGGGAGTTTGCTGTGTCTGAATGAGACATGCTACTCTTCTTCCTTTGAATAGATGTCTGAAAATTTCAAACCAGGGATGATTCCGAAAGAAATGATCATAATTAATTTAGAACACTCATCTCAGTTTGCTTGATGACAGAAAAAAGTGCACTTGGGTTTTCATTTTCCTTCCTATTGTCTATTAAAAGTCATGGTGAAATGAAAGATATGGAAAATGAGGAACACAATAGACAAAAACACAGATGTCTCTTTTTTTTTTCTGTTTGAAAAAGCAAGCTTTGCAAAATGCTGGTCAGAATTAAAAATAGGATTCCTCTAGAAAATGTGGGGGTTTAATAGAAAAAAAATCAATGATGTCTCATAGGAGGATAATAAATAACAAATGACCAATAATAATTCTTAGCATATAAGTATTTAGGTGCAGAACATAGAATCATAGAATAGTTAGGGTTGGAAAGGACCTCAAGATCATCTAGTTACACCCCCCCTGCCATGGGCAGAGACACCTCCCACTAAACCATGCCACCCAAGGCCATGTCCAACCCAGCCTTGAACACCACCAGCAATGGAGCATTCACAACTTCCCTGGGAAGCCCATTCCAGTGCCTCACCACCCTTACAGGAAAGAACTTCTTCCTCACATCCCATCTAAACTTCCCCTGTTTAAGTTTGAACCCGTTACCCCTTGTCCTCTCACAACAGTCCCTCATGAAGAGTCCCTCCCCAGCATCCCTATAGGCCCCCTTCAGATACATAAGAATTTAATAAGAAATAAGTAAAAAAAAAATATTTTCTGAAGTCTCTTTCTTTTTCATGAATCATCCATGTTATGGCACATGGATTATACAGTTTTTAGTAATAAAAAAGGACAGAGGCTCATCTGAATTGAACAATCATTCTGACTCAAATGTTTGTGAATGCTGAGTTTACTGCAGTTAGCTCTAGACTTCTTTCTTGGGAACAGACAAATTAGTATAACCCAAAATCCATTGAATGTCAATGGAAAACTTCCCCTTGATGTGAGTGGACTTTAGGTCAAGAAAAGAAATAATGAAATGTAAAATCATAAAATAATAAAATCATAAAATAGTTAGGATTGCAAATGACCTTAAAATGAAAAGAAGCAGTAGTATGGGAAGCTACTGTTAGGGCAAGTAAAGCCAGTCTATAACTGGGCTCTGGTTTAGGTATGCATAAACCCCAGTTTTCTAAGACCAGCTCTAAATAGTTGTCAGTGCTGGGGAATGGCGTCCTGTGAACACTATGCAGGGTACAAAGCAGAGGTTTTACTTTTTAACATTTAAATTATCCAGCTGCCCCTGGTTTGCTATATGTAGCGTGTCCTTCCATGTATCACCTTGCTTCCTGGCATTTTCACTGGGTTTATTTAAGTCATTCAGGAAGAATTACAAATGAACTTTCCAGATGTTATTTCAGGTTCCTCATTTGATTTGTCTTTATGGTGTCCCAGGCTGATTAATTATCTTCTCTAAGTGTTATGTATATCTCAGACTTCTCTTTTACTCGGTTTTTAGTGTTACCTCTTTGTTGCCTGAGAGCGCACCTGCCTCTAATTATATGTAGATGATATACAATTACATCTTGAGAGGGATTTAGATGGCAATGTTTCCTTGCCTTATAGTGCTGCCTTTCTGATATAAGCTGAAGTTTAGTACAGGTATTAACAAAGCTAAAATCAATTAACCATACACCTTGAAATACCTTGGCTTGGGCATTGCAAATGAGAAATACTCAGAGCTGAGGACTCCTAATTAAGAGGCTGGGCAAGTATCAGGGGAAGACTTCATGAATATTTTAATTTTAAGTGCTTTTAAATCACTCTGTTTTTTTCTTTTCAATAATTCCCACTCTTACAGACAACAATACGTGAAGAATTTTGGAACTCAACTTGGTGGCAGCTCATTAGAACCTAATTCTTTGGTTCACAATCATCTAAAAAGTGATTTTAAGCATATAAAATGTTGTCTTTGAGCATCACTGAGTCTTTGAATACAGAATCATTACAATCAAATGTTGACTAATGAGGCATAGAAAATATTCAGCTACAGATACAATGTTTTCCAAAGAAATCATAAAATGGATAATTCAAGAAAAGGAAATAGGTAGAATTCAGAAAATCCTTTTTTTTTTTTACTTATTGCTTATCACTTTAATAGATATCTAATTATGTTCTGCTTTTTGGCGGCATGTATAGAACTAGGACATGTCAAAATGCGTGTGTATACAGAAGCATTTACTCACTGCATACTGTATTACCCCTGCTACTTTCAAAGCAGAAATGCATCAATCCTAAAAATGCCTCCTAATTCTCTCCTTCTGCCAGGTGTCTTCATCTACACGCTGCCAGATCTGCAGGCACGTTGCCAGGATGATATGTCATGCCAGGAAATACTGCGTTTCCACGAGCCATCTCCACCTTGACAAGTAGAGATTAACAGATGCTTCAAGTAAATTCTTGATTTACATTCACCATTTTGGAGTGACATGATTAAAGAAGGTGCTTCAGCCAAACCTGAAGATACATTTTGGTTATTTAATAGCTGAATAATATCCTTAGTAACAATTAAAAAATAGTGTTATTAAGAGCATATGCAGTTTGGAAGAGGCATCCATCCATTCCTGGTGCAAAGCAGCAGATGTACTGACAAACCAGAAATACCTGCTGCATTGGTTTTGTCATCGTTTATTTATGTCTTCCCTGTTAGCTAACACAAAAGGGAATTGTCTTTCCTGGATATCCTAGACATGAGGCAGGGATTCCTCTATTACATTTGAATCAAGCACAAATATTTAGCTACAGGGCTCCATAGCTCACACAGATACTACAGGACCAATCCCAAAATCCTGCTTCAGGGTCTTGACTTCAGGTGGAAGGTTGTTGATGAAATCAAGTACAGCATCCGTAGCTTAATAGAGCACTGATAGATAATTATGTACTGTGTGTTACAATAATACTTACAATTTATTTTGTTTGGCTGGGAAAGACATGCACAGACCTGTGTTTTAGAGGGCCTGGTTCAGATAAAGAGGAAAATGGTTGTTTCATTATACAGTGGCTTCCATCATTTTATGCCCTTTGGTAAAAATGCTTGCAAACCTCTGGGCTGAGTGATTATTAGATGATACTTTCCACATCTGCCGTTCCATTATGCTCTCTATCCATTTTGTCTACTTACCTGGACCTTTTTCAGTGGAACACAACTGACCTTGTGTTTGTAGGAAACTTCTCTTGACCCATCCGCTTTAAAGAATGAAAACACCTCCAGTCAGTATATAACAGTGAAACAGAGGGAGAAATATCATGCTATTACTGAAATGGATATAAGAATACTTAGGCTGTGTTTTAATTCAGTCATAGCGTGGTTTGCATCTAGTAAAATTCTTCTCAGGCAATTTTTTAGGCTGCCCTCTTCAAAGTACATCACAGCACGAATCTCTGTATGCCATAGAGCCAGTTTTACTAATGACAGAGTGGAATTAAGTAAAACTGCAGTGAGGCATGAAACTAGAGGACAATTGAGAACTATGATCCTACTAAGAGCAAGTGGAGAAATTCAATTATTATCCCCTTTACTTTAGGAAGAATCGGTGGGGATGCTTTGTGTTTGTTCAGAATAAGAAATGGCATTCAGGATTTCAGCAGTCAGATCATAGCGCTGCTGCTGTCCCTCTAGTTGTGATTTTGCTAATGAAAACACCATGGTTCCTCTCCTGTCACCGCTTTCTGTGGTGGTCTATGGCCATAGCTATATTGCCAAATAACGTGATGCTTTAAGAACAGACCTATAGGATGAAACATTCATGCTGAGCACTTGGCATCCATGCTCTATATGGTTTAAGTGTTTTCATGCTGAGGTAACACTAGTCCTGCAAAAAAACGTGCAGCAGCTACTCCAAAGCCAGTCCATGATGTGAACAAACACTTGTTAAATGGACATAATTCATCTCCAAATCAAGTGGCTATCCAAACTAGGCATGCAATCACTTTGAGCCTGATACACCCATGGATTATGAAACATGGCAATACTTCAATGATGTACGAAGTACTCTTTTTGATGCAGAAAACTGTGGGTGAGTTCCAGCCTAGTGATCTGAGAAGAAGACATGAGTTTTAATGCTGAGTTTTACATGGTAAGATGATTTGCAACAAAACCACTTTAAAAAAGAAACAGCTTTAGAATCCTTCTCAACTTAAGCTCTTATTCCTTCTCCCCAGACTCAATGTGCTTTTATTTACTTTTTAGATAGGCATCCACTTATAGGATAGCACTGGATGATTGCTTCAGTCAGGCTGTGTTGAAACTATATTTGCTTACTGCATATGGCATGTTATGAGGCTTAAGACAGCTTTTAAAGGAAGAAAAGTCAACTGCAGTTGCTGATATTTTCAGCTCTCTGATCCTAATTTCCTCATATTTAGGGATCAAAATGCAGAGGGAGAGAATGATGAAACAGCAGACTCATTTAGAAATCTTATAACAGCAAATATGAGATAGAAAACAGACCCTTACCTACTATCGGTTTGGCTGCAGGCCAGGCAAATAAACAGAGTTGAATGCATTTCTTTTTTCTAATGAAATTGCATAGACAAAAGAAAATGAGAAGACACAGATCCTTCTTTCCTTCACCCTGTTCAGTCCCTACACAGGTGTTACTCCTCACCTTAATGGGAATAGCTGAATCCTCTTTCCTGCAAGGAAGAGCCATTGCTGTTTCCTTACTGGATAGCTTGAATTGATTGCGACTAGTGTTGCTGACATATGCCAGTCTTCTTAACATTAAAATCAGACTTTTCTCCACTGAGTTGCTGTGGGAAATACACATACGGGCCTGTGGGAGTACAGTCAAACTCCAGAAAAAGAAATGAAAATATCATCACAGTTATTTATAGGGAGAATCCCAAAGTGTCTGGAGTCATGAGTTAGACTGAATCACTTTCTTGTATTTTCTTTTCCGCATCTTTGCTTAGGTGCCTACTGCCTCATGTCCAGTTATCTACATCTGTGACAAAGGGTAAAGATGTTTAACTTGTCCTCTTACAATTGACTCTATCAGCCCATGTGCGTTTTACGGTTTGTTTAAACACTGAAAGGGTGGGCAGTAAAGAAGAAGGAGGCTGCTGTTCCTATCCTGATGGCATCTCCAGGCTGAAGGAATAAGATGGAGCTGTGACAGAGAAAGATTAGACTGTGGTTTATGAGCAGACTGAAAGACCTTTGGGAAGTATGATCTTTTCAGAAGGGACTCAAAGTTAATCAACACTGCTCTGTCACTGCCTTCCTAAGCTGGGTGTGGAGAGAAGATATAAATAAAGGCACATGGGTCAAGATAAGGACAGGGAGAGATTACTCACCAGTTACCATCATTAGTAAACCAGACCTCACCTGGGGAAATGAGTTTATTTATTACCAATCAAATCAGAGCAGGGTAATGAGAAATAAACCCAGATCTTAAGACTAGCGCATGCACACACATACACACATCCCCCACTACCAAAACCTTGCCACACAAACCCAATACAGGCTGCAAATAACCACTGATGCAATCAAGATGATAATGCTTTTGCACTGTAGAAGAGTTCTCTTGTTCTACTTTGGTTGTTTTGTGCCACAATAAACATAATGGCAGCACTTATAAACCTTTAGGGTCACTTCTTGTAAACCAGCATGATGTGTGTCCTTATATATGCATAAGCAAGTGACAGAGAGGAGATGAGTTTTACTTAAGCTATAGATAGCCTTCACAACCCCCTCAGAAAGATGGACATCATCTTTCCAATTTACTTGAGGTTGCTCCCCTGTACTCCTTTCAAGGCAAAAACTGCAAGGGACACACAAGAAGGGAGAATCAAAATCCTTGGCCATTTTTTCTTACTCATCTTGCTAGTAATTTGGTTGTATTCCTGTCTCTTTAGTTTGGCTTCAAAGTATTTTCTCAGAATGATTCCAGAAAATGAAGCTCTGGTCTCTAAGTTACTAGTTTTCCACTTACTCCAGAGGAGCTATAATTTTACATGTGCCAGATCAGGTCTTCTGGCAGCAAGCTCTGTTAACACTATGTGAGGAAGAGATTGGACTTCTACCTATTGTCAGACTCCTGAATCCTGAGAATATAATCCATGGAGCCACAGTAAGATCAGTCATCTATGTTTTCATCTGATCAAAAGGCATTTTGTCCCCATAGGTGTTTCAGCAGTAGTATCACTTCATGCCTAGGGAAAGCATAGCATTTCCATAGCAGCCAGTTAGAAAACATTAGTTAGAAGAAATTAGAAGACAAACAGAGTGAGAATGCAGAAAATACCCTGTTACAGGAAGAAATCCTGATCTGTCCAGGTGAGTTATCGTAACACAGAAGTTCTCCCATGGGGAAAGCAGGGGTTGCAAAATGATGTAAGGAAAACCCTCAGACCTGCACACCTACACTGGCTCACACTCCTTATATTCTTGAAATCTGTGTTCATTTTCTGTTGTACAATATATGGATAAAATGTTAACAAACCAAGACAGGTCACTGAGCCACCCCTGCAATGTGCCTAATTGGAGCATCCCCATATTCTATCATTTTCGCTCTTATTGATCTCCTCTTGCCGCAGAAGACATTCACAGCATTGTTGATGCCTTGCAAAAGTATAACAATGCCAAGGCTGCCCCAGAGCCAATAGCTGGAAAAAATGGGTGAGTTTTTATGTTAAAATAATTCCTCACAGGGAAAAGGAAAATCATGAGGAATAGAAGAAACCGCTAGAACTTCCAGCACTTTGATACTGCAATCCATAGTGCAACATACTCATAAGGACCCTTAAACATTTCAGATTATTGGCCTTATTCTTGTCCAAGCAGCTGTGCACAACTCAGCTGTCATTAAAAGGAACATTTCTTTCATCATGAGCTTTTTAACATTTGAACTTTGAATTTGGAAATCTTTAAATGCAATCAGCATGGAACCTGTTTTTACTGAGGATTTTCTTATCACTAATCCTTCTTTGTGTTATTCTCTCTCACAACAGTTATGCACCAAAAAAGAACAGCGTGGTGAATGCTTGGCTGCCACTAGCTCTGATTGTGTTTAGGCTCAAATGGTTAGCATGAAGAACTTCATTCAGCATAGAAAATAAATAAATTCCCACATTGCATCTCAGTGCCTGCCAGAAATCATCTTTCTATTTACAACTGAATGACTTGAATTACCTTTTATATATATAAAATGAACCAAGACTCTGTAGGTAATCAAAAGACCATTGCACAATTTGAGATACTGATCTTTGAACTAGAGTTGCAAGAACTCCAGAATTGTGTTTAGTGGAAAATTCAGGTTTCAAACTGTGGTTTCCAGCCTGATGCAGAACAGAACTGAAGTTTTGCAAATGTGCTTTTAGTTAGGTGTACAAAACAACCCCATATACCTTCCTCAGAACACGCTGGCAGTCTGGATCCTAGAGCTCTACTCTGAGGTGTGAGGTGCCTGGATTCAAATTCCTCATCTGATCAAGTTGAATTATTATTATTCAAATGGAATAGAAAGAAATAATTTTGGACTTTCATCTTCTCAGAGCCTCAGGATTATTCTGTTATTATCCTATATTGGGCATTTTCTTGAGTAATGCTGAGAAAAGCTGCATTTGAGCAGGGTATTTTTCTCACTGAAGTAGATGGGCTCCTTTCCTTCATTGGGATGCATGATTCCAAGTCTTAAGTACACGTGTGTGTGAAGGTTCCTCTTCTCTCTTTGAGAACATACTCTGCCCTCTGCTAACCCCGTGTATCACTTTGAGCTTCTGCTGACAGAATGGCACATCCTTCTTCAGATAGAGACAATGGCAGGCAAAGCACTCACACACTCCCAGCAAGGCTCACTAAGAACTACAGCCTCTGTGCCTTCATGAGATGTGCCTTGGAGCTTGAGAAACCCTCATTAAAACTTTGGGTATCCACCGCATAACTGTGATTATCTGCAAATTTCTTGGCCATTCTGACAAGATTTGACACCATGTAACGCAAAATGCACATTTATTCTTTTATTTATCATTTCGCTATAAAATATCGACTCCAATCATCAGGCCATGCCCTGGAAGCAAAGAAACTGAAGCTGTCTGTGGCATGCATCACCTTAAATTTTATAGAGTGCCTTCCACTTTTGCTTTTCAACAACCCACTAAAGATGCGCTGTTTCACAGCTTGGGACTCTAAGGCACAAGAGTTAAAGTGCATATTGGAAAAGTAAATTGTTTGGGTTTTTTTACTTTAAATTGAGGGCAAGTCAGAGTTGGGGTAGGGAAGAAATAATAAATCTGCTTTCTGGAACAAATAGCAGCTCTCCTGGTTTCCAGCAATAAAATCAGGAAGAAAGGCCCGAAGACATGACCATTTAAACAAACAAGCTGATGATCTTAAAGGAGAAATAACAGTGGGAACTCTGAAAACTCTTGCCAGCTTTCCAAGAAAGCCTCCTTTGTTTGTTTGGGTTGGTTTTGAACAGGAAGGAGGGAGGGGGAGAAAAAGTGTTTTAAATACGGGTTTCCTAACCACATGGGTTGAGGTGGGAGACTGTGCTTTCATACTGGGTGCATGCAGAGAAATAGTTGTGTTAGAGTTTTAAAGGGGAAGCTGTTAAAAAATAAACAGGGGGCAGAAAACCAGAGAATAATAATGAAATAACAGCAGAACCTCTGAAATGTGAAGCTTTGGGAAGAGCAAACAACCCAAAATACTGATAGATGTTTCCTTAATACATGAAAAGTTCAAGAAGAGGACATTGCCCTAATCACTTATTCACGTCTTCTACCCTCCTTGGTGTCCAGAGACCCAGCTATATCCACATGTATTTGCATTTCTTTTCTGGGCAATATGAACTTTGGTTCCTGGAGTCTGTGCTTTATAACCCATGGAGCATCTCCTTCCTCCATACTCCCGTGATAGCCAAAACTCCACATGCAACCTTCTGACTTTGATGTACCTCTGCCTTCCTAAGTTAAATACTTGAGGAAGGAAAATGTAGCTATATTACAGGTTCTTTTTCTGCCTCTCTTTCTTTCTTTGTTTCATTTATGACCCTTTTGCAAGGGACACCAATGATAGAGACAGTGTCTGCTGTAAAACTGAAAGCACTCTATGAATACACTGCTTATTTTTTACATCTAATGGATTCTTTTAAAATCTCTGCTCTTTATTTGGAAGCTGAGCAAAATGAACCAGACTCCACTGTGATATTTTATTAACTCTGGTGGAATGACAGCACTCCTTTGGTGCGCAGTGTTATTTAATACTTAGCCACAGACTCCACTGTTAAATGCCAGCATTCTTTCTACAAAACCCACTATTCATGTTAAGAATTCACATCACCATTTAATTATTAATTGTGCCTTAATTGGCTGTCATAAATTCATGTGCCCTTTTATCTCCAAGGGTTCTTTGGAATTGTTATGACTGTCTGCAAAGATGAGTAATGAGTTTGAGTTCAACGCAAACATGTTAGAGCAGTGTTGCTGTTACAGCTCAGGCAACTGAAGGAAATGGAGTTATAGAGGTAGTGAGATGGTGGAGAAGTTACAGCCTTTCAGCATCTCAAAGCATGATGATTTCACTCCACTGAAGTTAGGTGTAGACTAACCTTCAACCAATCTTCACTAACATCTGCTCTTGTAAATGAAAATCAATAGGAAATAAAAGGAAAAAAATCATAAGCTCTAAGGTGCTGCCCGTAAAAAAGAGGGGTCAAGTTAGCTCAAAGGTCAGCAGAACTGGGAGCTTGCTGTACAGAGCTGAACTCTCAGTCTGAGCCATAAATCTGAGATGGTTTAATGCAATGTGATACCAATGCACAATCTAAATGGCAGGTAATGCTTTATAAAAGCTGCATATTTCCTGAGTGCATGGCCACAGCACACTGGAGCTAAGGAGAAGAGCTCTTCAAAAGCAGTCCTGGAAGAGAGGCTCTGTGCCTGTCCCAGCACAAGCAGCTTGGCAGCAGATTTATAAGCCCGGCAAAGTCTCACGTCCCTTCCTGTCACTCCTGCACTTCACAAGACCTCCTCCATGAAACACCCTACAACAAGCACAGATACTTGCACAAAATGTCAAAAGCCACATAATTATATGGAAACACATATTTTTAGCTCTAATGTATAGCAATATATATGTAAAAAAATCTGTAAATGAATATATTCTTCTCTGATAATCTCTAATAAGTTTTCCACTGGAAAATGCATGCAATGAGCATGACAACATATCCCAAGCCAACACTAGAACCAGCTGCTGACTTCTGTACAAGCAAGTTGGTTGCAGATTTGATCCAGGTCAGTGGTTAGAGCAAGAACACCCAATTGAATTACATAACTTGGCAAACTCCTTCCTTTCCCAGTCTCCTGCATATTCAATGTACCTTACTCCTAGCAACTTGAAAGTACAGGGAAGATTTAGCTTTAACTTTGGATTTTCTACATCCTGTTCTGAAATAACCTCTCCTCTCATCACCATGTCCTACATGTTCACTCGAGAGAAGCTCCTTTCAACTGAACTTTCAAGACTTTTTGATGACACAAACCCAGCCATGCTGAGGGCCAGATGATATCTGGCTCCATCTGCAAGAAGGCAACTTCCCATTGTGTTTGCTGCTATAGACATTGCTGTCCATCTCCAAGGAAACGGGCAGGGGGAGATGCTTTCATTTCCCTGCCTCTTTCCAGATATGCCTGGGAAGGATGGGGCTCCTCTCTCTGAGGCAACGAACTGGGATTTTCACAGCTGTTGCTCCCAAGCTGTTGTGTGACATTGGGATGACACAGGGTCATTTCCCCCCTCTCACTTTTTGCTGTGTGTAACTGTTAACTCATGAGAGATGCTTACTGCGCTTTTTTTGTTGTTTTTGGTTTTTTTTTTTTTTTATATATATGTATTATTTTCTAAGTCAAAACACAGACATTTTATGGCATTCTGAAGTTCTACTTCTTCTTGCAAATTGAAAAAGAAGGTAAAATAAAAAAACCTCTCTAATATCTGCCATAGGCATCTTCAAACAACATCCCTGGTGTCCTAAGGGAATGAATACTTCTAAATGCCAGAGGAATTCCAACAAAGAATGAAGCTCCATCCTTCTACATGCTTTCTCTTTCTTGCAAGAAACAGTAGCGAAGAAGTTCTCAATTTCTTTATGAATCTGTGTTTGTTGGGGTTGTGGGAGGATTGTTTTTAATTGCACCTTTAAAAGAGAGGGTCAGCCTCACACAGGAAAGATTTGGAGCTTTTCCTCCCAAGACTTCTAATCCCATGTATTAGGAAGCTTCTCCCTCCAGCCCACCCAGTCACCTCCCTAGCACTCTGCTGTGCACTCATATAAATGGCACTCACCACTTTCATGCCTCAAAGTGTCAAGAGGTTTCTCTCTTGGCAACAGGAGAGTAAGGAATTTATGCCTGAATCCGGCTGTGTAATGGGAAGACAGAAAAACCCCACAGAAACACAAATAGAGAAGCAGCAAGGAATCCCTCTCTGATGCTAATCTGTTGCTCCAGTCCCATAAGGAAAGCAAGAGATGTCAGAGAGCCCAGACTCCTTATTTCTGACTTGTGGTCTCACCTTTTAAAACCTTGATTCTTCACCGAGAAGATGGAGATGAGCCTCAAATCAAGGAGATATGAAGACAATAAATCAGTGCTCAAATGACGCTTGCAAGGGTGCCAAATATTTTGAATAATAATGAAATCAATACAATATTGAAAATATTTTTGAGGTGTTCTGAATTTATCAGATCTTCTGACTCAGTCCTTTCCCCTTTGTACTTCTCCTCAATGTTGCATTGCATGTGTGGGAATCCATTTTAACACTTACTGCTATTTATAACTGCTTCAATTTCTGGGCCCTCCTTGCCTTTACTGGCTGGTAAATAGCTGCAGACTTCACTGGTTTCAATCAAATTTGTTGGCATTGAGTACCTTTGGAAACTGGCAGCCTAGTGAGTGTTTCACGGCATTCAGTACCAACAGGTTTTTTTCTAGGTTTTTATAGATTTAATAACTTGATCAAGGCAACATAGAAATGGTGTTATTACAAAGCAGGTAAAAGAATTCAGAGTCCAAACTTCCTGAATTAAACTTTGAAAAGTTTTTTATTCTCCATTATTTCCAGGGAAATAGCACATTTTCTATTCTACTTAAAGGAGAGACAGTATATTTCCAAGTATTAAAGTTCTCAAATGAAAAAGAAGCCATGAATGCACATCTTTCTCTCCCCAAACTCCCTTCATTTAATTCAAGTTTTACGCAATCTAACTTTCCTATACCTCTGATATCGGACTTTATTCTTCAGTAATTACTGGAAGAGCACACAGCCATTAAGCTTTTTCATCTCTCTGAAGGATTGAAATTTCCATGTCTAGGATAAGAGGTATTTGCCTTTGATTCATTTAAAGTCAAAGCGTTTTGCACTCAGCAAGTACAACATTTTAAACAAAGTGCTTTTTCTCACCGAAGTCTTGGAATCACCAGTAATGACAGACTCGGAGATGTGCACTGTCTCCAGCATTTACAATGGCAGCATCTCACATTAGCATCCCCTGGTCAGCTCACATTATCTTCTCTTCCATTTAGCCTTACACCACCTCCTCATGGGAGCCTAGAGGCAAGCTGGGCTGCAAGTCGCCCACCAGCAGCTGAAAGCTGTTCATCACCATCAAACCCTCTACCTTCCTTTAACCTTTGTGTGTTCAGAGAGGTGGAGAATGGAAAGAAGCATAAGCTCACATCACGAAAAATGAGGTTTCACATGCCTGTACAAATGAATCGGGTTCGTATTGGTGTGTTTGCCGTTTGCCTTTACATTGTGTTATGCAATTTCTGTCACTTCTGTCATGGTTTAAGCCCAGCTGGTAACTCAGAACCACTCAGCTGCTCTCTCACTCTCCCCTTTTTATCCCCCCTCCTATTTGCTCCCACAGGGGTGGAGAGTAGAATTGAAAGAATGTAAACCCCATGAGTTAAAAACAGTTCAATAGCTAAAGTATAATACAAAGCTACTACTGCTACCATCCATAATAATGATAAGGGAAATAACAAGAGGAGAGAATGTAAAACTAAAAGGGAAAAAGAAAAAGAAAACAATAAACACAAGAGATGATCAATACAATTGCTCAGTACCCTCTGACCAATACCCAGCCCGACCCAAGCAGTGATCTAACCGTTCTGGGTAACTTCCCCTGGTTTCAACACTGGGCATGACGTACTGTGGTATGGAATACCCCCTTGACTAGCTTGGGTCAGGTGTCCTGTCTCTGCTTCCTCCTGACTTTCCATGCCCCTCCTGACTGACAGAGCATGAGACTGAAAAGTCCTTGATTGGAGTAAGCACTACTTAGCAACAACTAAAATCATCAGTGTCTTATCAGTGTTGTTTTCAGAGTAAGGTTGGAAACACGGCTCTGCACCAGCTGAACCCAGGACAGCTTCTCTTCAGGCCAGGCATCATTGCATACATTTTGTGGCTGATTTTAAGGGATTGATTTCCAGTATAAAGCACTTCTCAGTGAGGAGATGAGGCTGAATGACAACGGAATGCGTTCTCTCGCTTAAATTCTGCCTGGTTACCTCAGTAGATGGAAAGCCTCAGGGGCAGTGATGTAAACCTCAACCCTGTCTTTGCCAGCAGCAGATTTTCCAGCCTTAAACAGATCTGTAGCAATCAGCAGTTTCCAAAGGGACACAGCTACATGTTCCTGGATCATTACTAGTGGCATCTGAAAGCACTTCCCCATGAAAAAACACACCAGGGCAAAACCTCACCCACTTCAAGAACCACCTCTTTGCTCAGGTTCCCCTGAGCCTGCCCAGTGTCCATCAGCCTGTTATCACCGCTGCCCAGCATGAAGAGCCCTCTCTGAAAAGAAAGACCAACACCAGAAGAAATCAAGCAGAGGTGAAAATAATAAAGGGGGAAGGAAAAGAGAATGGCCTGAATCTGCCTTCCAAAAAGTGATGCTCTGGAATTTTAATACAAGAGAAGCTTAGATATTCCGAATGCTTTAAGCCAGACTTTTATTAATTTATATTTCCTTGTGGATGTAACATCTTTGTTGAAAAATGGCTGGCTTAAAGAAAAAAATTCTTCTGAGGGAAAAAAAAAAATGCCCTTTGAAATTATTGACTTTTGCAACGTGGCCCATATATTTTTAGTGCAAATATTTTTAGTGCAAACACAAGGCTATTTCATTATAGCAACATACAGAGCACTGCAAACGCATAAGGATGTGAGAGGGTTGGGGAGGGGGAAAGAAGTGTTTATTCCACGCCAGGAAATGGAAAACATCTCAATTTTCACAGGAAAGTCATTTCCCCATGGTTTTACCTGTTACACTGAGATATGTCAAACAATGGTAGCAAGTATGTTCTGACACCTTTTTGGAATGAGAGACCTAATCAAACGCCTGAGCTACCAGGTTATATAATGCAGGAATGGGAGCAATTGAGGTCAGGTAAAATCTGATGCTTGTGTGATATAATGATTACCCAAATAAAAGCAACGCTTCTGAATTGCTGGTTTTTAATAGTCTTGGGGTATATACATGGTGAAAGAACAATGGTATTCAAGAAGAAATAACAAACCTCTTAAAGTGACTGACAGAATATAAAAGGAAAAAGAAAATATTCTCTCTTACAAGTATTTACAGTCAGAAGCTTTAGTTGGAGCTTGATGTGGCTTGCAGATGAAAAGAAATCTGCAGGTCTTAAATATGCACTGATATACACAGGCTTAAAAAAAATAGGCACACCACTGGAATGTCATTGAAGTCTTTATCATTTCAGGGATTTCAAGCAATTGATCATTACTACGTTTTGGCAAAACTCACATGTAGTATGCAGTGATAGGCACAAGAGTTGGGAGAAGATGACGGTGATGACTCCTGATATAGAGGATGGAGGGCAGGTCCCAACAAAGGACAGAACCTCAAAGAACTTGAGAACATAGCTCATGAGCTATACATACAATCCCCATCTCTGTTTTTAACTCTGCCTAAAAACATGTCAACCATGCGTGTCCTCATACAGATCCACCTCTCCTGTATCAGGAATTTTATCTGTCTCTGACTTAAGATAGAATAGGAATGTTGAGGGCTCACAACTAATGAGCACTTTCATAGGATATTCAAGGATAGATAAGACTGTAATCTTTGCCTTAACATGTAGTAAATTAATGAACAGTACGTTCATCTAAGAGGAATGGGTCCTGAGCTAAAACCCATTCTTAGACTGAGAGCTTTCAGTCTTATCTGTTCTGCCTTACAAAAGACAGTAATCAACAGCTGAATATTTGGATCATGTATGGGATCATGGAAGAGCAAGTATTGTTAGGACAAGGGGGAATGGCTTTAAATGGCTTTGAAATGACAGAGGGGAGATTGAGATAAGATGTTAGGAAGAAGCTCTTTGCTATGAGGGTGGTGAGGCGCTGGCACAGAGTACCCAGAGAAGCTGTGGCTGTCCCACCACTGCTAGTGTTCAAGGCCAGGTTGGACAGGGCTTGGAGCAAGCTGCTCTAGTGGAAGGTGTCCCTGCCCATGGCAGGGAGTTGGGACTGGGTGAGCTTTAAGGTCAGTTCTAACCCAAACCATTCTGTGACTTTATGACTCTATGAATATTGCAGGTAAGGCACTTGCCATCATGTGACTTTGAAGCTCCTGCTCTTTGTAGCCAAGAATGAAGACATCAGGGGACCAGGAAAGACAGTTATGTGAAAAAAAAAGGTGACTGCAATTTTATTCTGAGAGATCAAAGTAATTCTGGGTTCTCTCTATTTTATTTGGACAGCACAGACATAGTGTATGATGATGGTTAAATTACAGAGACTGTCCCAGGAAGCAACTGCAGACCAGAACTTCCATGTCAAATGCAGCACCAGGCTAGAGAGACATGTTTAAGCCATTTTCCTCTCCTGTACACATGTATTGAGTAGCAGCAATATGAAGTGAAGAACAAAGTATCTGAAATAGCCCAAAGTTGGAAAAGATTTAACTTCTGTTTTGTGAGGTGAAAGATGAGGGTTGAAATCCTTTCTGAATGAAAGGGGCAGTGAACTAAGTTTTGCTTTCATGTTGGGTTTTTCAGCAACACTAGAGGTGAGCAGTGCTACAGCTTGGTTTTAAAAGGAAGCAGTGAACTCTGACTGTATTTTTCAAAGAGAGGAAAGATATTTCAGTAGAGTCCTTTCATGCAAGGACAAGTTAAATATTTGTGCACAATGCAAGGACTTGGAATACACATGTAGATCTGGCATTTTTTATACAGGGTGCATTCCTTTCGAGCATCAGGTTTGCTTTGTCTCCTTACATGTCTGTGGAAAATGAGTTTTCATGAGTAGTACTAATTCCTCAGGCTGGACTGCTTAGGGATGTCACATTATGAAGAAGAAAGGGAAAAGTACAATGCAATTGGTTCTAGAAAGAACCAGACCCACATTTAAAACGTAACAGAAATACTATAGAAACAAGGGACTAGCTTATCATTCACAAAGCAGCTTAGAAGACAAACTGATGACTAATGCCTTAAGCTTAGTGCTGCTGAGTAACTGGAAAGGTGGCACAGTTATCTCTTTGGTCCTCTCTTCCCCTCAACTGCAGGGAACCTGCACAAGACTGACGTGATTTGAAAGACCTAAAAGGTGCCACATGATAGGAAACAGGGACTAGAAGAGGCAGTGCTCTGGGAATAGCCACAGCCAGAGCATGGACACCCAAGCCTGGGCATCTCCATTGCTCCATCAGCACCTCCTTTAGCCCCAGAGGCGTAATGCAGTTTTGACTCAGCTCTGATGCAAACCTCACAGGAGGAATCGGAGCTTTCCAGAGCTTTAAGGACTGTGGGAGACTTCTGAAGAATATCCTGTCCTTAAGAGAGGGCTTCACGGTCCACTGGCTCATTTTTATCAAAGGCGCTTCGTATCTCAGAGTGCTCAGATTTAATCTCAGTGAGTTTAATTTTGTTTTGGCACTTGCGGAATAATTCCCAAATGATTTTCAAAGGGCATGTTGTGTTCTCCCTCTTCTTCTGTACAGTGTGTGCACCATAATTACTTTGCTCATTTGCTATGCTCAGGTGGTTGGTACAATTTTGCTGGCTCTCAGCATGTCCATTTGTTCAACATTTCTTGTGATGAACGAAGCTAATGTTGTATTAGATGCTGTTCTGTGGCAGGTTTACTACGTTACTGGTGGGTAATATTATATCAGATTGCAACATAATACTAAACTGATTTTGCTTTCTTGCATTCTATCTTCCAAGGGGCAAACGCTTCCATTTTCTCTCTTTTTTCCCAACTATAACAGGCTGAAAAAATGTCAGCTTAATACTGCTCTGAGAATAGATACAAACAACACTCCTCATTGCTGAACTACAAGGTAACATATCAGATTTTTGCCCCAGAAAAACATCTCTAAACAACACACAAACTAAATGAAGCCAATGACCATAGCTATTTATTTCTAAAGCAGTTTTATTGAATGTTTTGCTATGAGCATAATTAATAACAGTATTGTTCAACAGAGTTGGACAAATACGCGAAAAACATTTTGCACAGTTATGCATTCAAAAGGCTGGCCAGTCTGTTGCTGAGATGTCTGGAACGTGGTTTTGTTCAAGAACATTCAGGTGGATACACTGGTATTTATCACAATGCAGGCAGCATACAAAAGCTTCCCATACACTATAAGCGTGCCAGAACAGTCTCAATGGGACTGATCTCACAAAGAGTTTGGAAAGCCCTCTTTTCATAAAAATCACTTTGCTAGTGGATTATATCATGTTGTGGACGCATCTCATCCTTGCATGTGATTAGATTTGGTGGGTCAGTGAAAATGGATTTAGGACACACAGAATTTTTTTCCTGTCTGCATCGTGGAATGATCTAATGAGGAATAGAGGGAAATACAACACTAATTTGAGAATGATTACACAGGATCACTCATTTACACTCCTAATTTGAGAGGATGGGAACCTCTAATGCCTGGAGGGGGGCCAAGAGGAAGGATTTTCTTATTTTAGAAATATGCCATAGAAGGATGGTGATGTACCTTACACCATGGACAATCTACTGTGCTCTCCTCAAGAAGTTTAGATGTAGAAAAATCTTCCTACTAAAGATAGTTTGATATCAGAACAAGGAAGAAGATGGATTCTTCATCATCATATACTTTAAAGAAGTGGTTAAGCCAGTTTTTGTTAGGAGAGTTAAGACATATTGAATATGTTCTCAAAACATTGGGTTTACTTCTGTGACTGGATTCTATAGCAAGATCCATATAGCATTTGTCAAATAGGATTTCAACATATAGGAGTTAGAAGTGGATTCAGAAAGGAATGGGAGCATGGCTTTCAAGCTGAACCAAGACAGACAATTCCCTTTTGATTATGCAGTACTTATGCCAACTCTGAATGCCTCATGGAGCAGATATTGCTAGGAAACCTTCTCTCATCCTGTTTGCTATAGCTGTGTGGCTTCTTGACTGATGTCACCTCTTAAGAGCAAGAACATAGGCATTAACAAATGGATGGCCATAGGCACAAATTTGTCCATCATAAATTAAAGCCAAAGATGTGAAGGTTGCTGTCAAAACTGGAGTGATTTGATCACTTGGTCAGGAAGGAAGATATGCCCACTGAAATATGGGAGTCTATTGAAGACTTTAAGAGTCTCACTGTTATTATAACAAATAGGCTGATTACTCAACTAGCTAGCAGGATTACAGCATAGTGAATAGTGAATAAAAGTAAACTATTGTCTTAACCCACAAACATCACAGCCAGATTGAACAATACATGTGGCTATTATTTCAACTTAGTTTCATTTCTTTAAGCACTTACAGTAGTATTCATGGTTCACAGCGATTTAGGAAAAAAAAAGCAATTACAATCAAGAAAGCTGAAGCTATAAACTGATTAGCTGCCTCCTTTGTTCCTTTCTTTCTTTCCTCCCTCTCCCTTTTTTATGGCAAAAAGCAATGGAAAGTGAATGCCTCTAAGCCAGCCTTAAGATGTGCTATGAGGACAATTAATGGCAGTTGTGTTTTGTCACAGTAATAAACCAGAGGGCAGAGAAACATCTCCAGGATCCTAGAGATCAAGAGGAGAAAGAAAAGGTGCAAAGGTTTAATAAAGTACAGTCCATATGTTCTTTGGCTCATATATGATCAGAACAGCAGGAGGAGAGCAGTTTTTAAGGCCATCTAACTGCCATCGTCCTTACATAGCAAAACTTCTGCTTCTTGTTAAATGGAGCTCTTCAATACATTATTTGTGTCCTCTTAAGGACTCACTTTATGTAGTGATGACGCAACCACTGCTGTCAACAACTGCTGCTGACTTGGGGTGCAGAATGTGCTTGTGGTGACTGCTTCACTCTTACCTTGACCTTGAAGTCAAGATGAAAGATGGAAATCAAACAAGAGAACTATGCAACATTTCAAATGGAAAAAAATCAGGAAAAGAAATTTTCAATCCCATTTTTAGATGCCATCAACTGCAAAGTGCTGACTTCTTTACACTGTATGCAAACAGGTGAACACCAAATCCAGTGCCACAGGGTAAAGTATGTCTTACCAAGTCTCTTGGAAAGCAGTGCTTTGACTGGGATGCATCCAGGTTTACTTGAATTAGTAAACTTGAACTGTCTGGCAAATGTTCACTCTTGAGACAGTCAATTTTCATCACTTTTCAGTGACGCATAATAAAATTGCCCCCAAATTTTACCTCAATGTATGAGTAAACAAGCATTTGTGGCTGTTTTACTATGAGTTATACTGTTCTGTCAACAGCACCCACCCTGACTAGAAGAGACCTGAGGAGATCTGTAGCTCAACCTTCTGCTCAGAGTAAGGTCCAGCTGAGAGATCAGGCCAGATTGCTCAGAGCTTTGTCCATTCAGCTCTTCAAGGATAGTGTGCACCCATTTTCAGGCTCTCTATCTGATGCCTATATGAAATAAAATATATTCATTTAAATTATGGTGTTTTCAGTTGACTTGTTTTACCTTTTATTTGCAATGGGATAAGTGCATGCGAAAGACCAGTAGAGTGTATTTTAGCTGATAAATGGCACCACATTAACCACGGTAATGTCAACGCTTGTAATATTTCCAGAGAGACATACCTGTGCAAACAATATTTAACTAAAGAGATTGTTGACCGAGCTTATAAACTTCTAGATGCTGCAGGAAAATAGGAAATGAGCACTGCAATAATTGAAGTGAAAAATCAAAGATCCTATGGGCTTGGGTTGTGTTCTTACACAGTCGCCTCTGTAAATTTCCTGCTGCCTTACTTTGAGTACAGGTGCAGAGTAGCTTTTCTTTTTTAACACTACATAATTATAACATAATCACAAAATAGATTACATTGGGGACAGCAGTCCCTTTTTGCAGGGAGGTGGTGTCATCAATGCGCCAAAACATAACTCTGCTACTTAGCTATATGTGCAGGAGTAGCTACAGTGTGAACATGGAGTGATTATGTATCTGAAAGAAGAGCTGGCTAGCAGTGTATTTCTGCAGTGTGCGCATTTTTAAAGCAAGGCAGGTCTCTGTAAAGAAATAAACCAAAGTATTACCCGGGGCTGTTTGGGACATTTCTGACAAATTGCCTTTTCTTTGATGAAATGCGGTCTCATCAAAACCTTTCCTTTCTTTTTTTTCCTTCTTTAAGCTGACTGGATATCAGTTTTCCCAGAAAAGACATTTGGGTGAAGGCAGTATTTCTTGTCAAACTGAAGAAGGATGGGAATGAGGGGCACAGAGCATCGTCAGCTCTTCCAAAGAACCATTAGTTCAATGGAAAAGACATAGCAGGAACTGCATCTTGTGTTCATAATACAAGTACTAAATTTGTGTTGTCTAGGTGCTATAAAATAGCAACACGTAACACCGGTTGGTTTCCTCTGTCTGTATTTTTTGTTTATACCAGCTTGTAAAGGGAGTTCAAGAGGAACCTGAGCTCCAGCCATTTCCCCTTGAGATTGCCTGTGAACCATTCAGATGTTGATAACATGAAATCTTTTGGGAATCCTTTAGGAATTCTCATAAAATGAAACGAATATTTGTTAGAACATATTACCTGGTCTAGTGGAAGGTATCTCTGCCCATTGCAGGGGCTTGGGACTAGATGATCTTAAGGTTCTTTCCAACCTAAACCATTCTATGATTAGGACTTACCTTTCGGTCTTCTCCTTTCCAGTCTTCCAGCCAACAGACTTACCTGTTCTTCTTTTCTCTCTTTCTCCAATTTTTCACAATTAATGTTGTTTTGGCGTTCACTCTATACACACAGGTACCATTCTTCAAGTTGCTTGCATTTTTTCAGAGACATAAAAACTGCTTCCTGCCCTGCTCTGATATTAACTGGCTGGTACCTCAGTTTTGATCCCATTGTTGCACTCTGCACATAAATCTTTTTCAGTCAATACAATTTGCCTGCCTGAAGGAATTCATGATGAACTGCATAGAGAGCATAAAATAGTTTTTGTGCTTCAGATTCTTAAAATGATTTTGACAGGAAATAATTCCCAAGGCTGTATTTGGCTAATATGTCTTTTCCTTTGCTGAACTTTTTTCTTATACTTTTTGCTCACTGAAGCATATGAACTTGAGTATCATTTGTCAGGTCTTTTGGTCTAAATTTTACCATTCCTTCTGTTTTCTGATATTGCTGTATTTTGATGTTTATTTTGACATTTTCATTTTCACATTTTGGCATGATGCATTCTCTGGTAAGAAGCTTGTATGGAGTTATGCTCATTCACCAATCACTGGTTCAGGTAGGTTATTCTAAATCCAACACAAAACCAACATTGCACATTGAAGCAATCTGACAATACTTGCTCTGCCAGTGATGTACCTCTACGTGTGCTCAGTATGAAACATCTGCACGACTTACACCTGTTGTGAATGACAAAAAATTCTCTAAAACATAATAGGCAAATTGGAGAAACCACAGTGCAAAAATCAGAGTGAATATGAAATAGAATCAATAACCTGGCCAGAGAGGATGCTTCTCTGAATGTCCTTATCTGCCATCTGGCTGGCATCCTTTTGGTTGGTTATACCCCTTCTAGTGATGCTTACCTCTAAATTTGAATGCTATTGACAGTTCTTTTTGAAAGTAGGTAAGTTCTGGAAATGAGTTTTTGTAGGAATAGGTTAATTTATAATTTCTTATGTTATTATAATGTTAATTATATGTAAAGAAATCTCAAAAAATGACTTATATCAGTTCACCTTTTCAACCATGGCTAATCCGAGAATGTGTACTGCAGGAGGGGGGAAGCGGAGCTTTTCAGTTCATATGTTTATGTTGGTTATGTCACTGTTACCTTCACATCTTTTTTTCCGAATCCTTTCTCTTTTCAGTAAATCACTTCTGAAGAGGGGTGACCACAATTGGTCACAATGTTCAAGATGGCTGCACACCATTGACTTAGGCCATGGTATTATAATTCCTTCCAGCCTTAAAACCCAACTCTCTTTTAATACATTGTGACATTATGGTTGCTTCTTGATCACTGCTGTGCACTGAGCAGATGCTTTCATGGAGCTGTCTACAGTGACAGCAAGATCTTTTTATGGAATGATTACAGTTAATTTATAACCCAGCTATGCGTATGAGAAGTTGAATTGCCCTTTCCAGCATGTATCACCTTGAATTTATCTGCAGTGAATTTCACCTGTCATGTATGCTGTGCAGTTTAGTCTGGCCATTTAGAATGCTCCCGTCTTATTTAGTTGTGGCTCATCTGAATTATGTCACGTAAAATACACCTTTCCTGAAAAAAAAATGCTGCTAAAGGCCTTGTTCCAGATTATTAACATTTGTCTCAGCTGTTGCCTGCACTATGCAAGATTTTTTCCAAGATAAAAAGGAATCAAGAGCTGTCCTCCAGTGAGTTCAGCTATTAAATGTTTGAGTCAAGAGATCCATAGCGTAACTGGAATATTCAGGATCGTCATTAGCTCCACCTTGTTAAAACAAAAAAGGAAAAAAGACATGCTATGTATTTTAATAATTTAGCAGAAAAAACAACTGTTTCTAGATACACTTCAGGCAACTCAGTGTACATAGGCAGTATCCCCGTAGGCAACTAGAGTTTCCTTCCTATTGTGGATTCCTGTGACAATCATCCCTCTGTGATGAAGTGTGACTATCAAGCCTGACCTGTTTTTATCTTTTAACCAGTTTTTGACCCCAGGCAGAACTTTACCCCATGATAGATTAGTTTCTTAAGCAGCTTTTTGTAAGGAATGCTGTTAAAAGCTTTTTAATAAATAATGTTAACTGCACCTCCTCTAACCACTATTCTAACAGCATCCTCAGGCTCAGATTCATCAGTCAATCCATATTTAGCAGGACATTTTATCACAGCCTAAAAACTAAATGCATGCTATAGTACTTTGTTGAAGAGCATTGGACTTAAGCACGTTTTTGGCTTTGCTGAAGAGGTGACTTATAGAGTAGGTTAAGTGGAAGACTTTCACTTCAAAGATATATGGTTATCTTAACCTCTCAGCCATTGTCTTTTTTATTCATCACAGCCCCCTTCTATGTATGTAATACGCTGATTTTAATCCTCTTGGAACATTGGCTGCTTTGCTCTGCTACCTGCCTGCTTGAGACCTACTTCAAGAAAACATCCATCCCCAGCTGAGTTTTCTAGATGTAATGTTGTAGATATCTATGGCAATACTGCTAGTAGCCTAATAGTTAGTACACTGCCCAGTAACTTAGAAAGGCAGAGAACCCACCTATGTTCTTGATTGCTGTTTTTAAGTGTAGTATCTTCATGGAACTGATATTGCCACATTCCATTCTTGTATAGCCTTGCTGGAGAAGTAGCTATCCATTTTGCCTAAAAGATTGATGAAAAGTGCTCATTCTTCTGCAGCCAATTCCCAGTGAGAGGAAGTTTCAGTATGCCACTTGTACCTACAGAAATCTAACATTCACAGCAGCCCACACATCACCCAAAGAGCTTTCGAGTTTAGCTCCTTGTTTTCCCCTTTTTATCCCCAATTTATGCAATACCAATATTCTGCAAATTATTTCAATGTCTGGCAACACAGAAGATGGATGTAAATCAGGGTTTTCAATTTCTCCATCACTGCCTTTGCAGTGATAGGAGAAAAGCCTTTTATAGCACTGAAAGAAGAATAAATCCATAAAAATTTAATTTACCTCTGCAGAGCTTATTGAATCCTAACCAAGTTTATTCAGAGTCTTTATAAGTTAGGAAATGCTTGGCATATTTTTGATGCTTGTACAATAGTTTCAATTGGCTGCATATACAAACCAAATTTGTAAAATGAAATTAATAGATACTGTTATCAGGATTTACTGGTGTAGGAATTACCATCTACACGTACTAGCAAAAGAAACCATTTCTGATATAAATACTGCTTTTATTCATTTTCCTAAAATAGAGATAACTAAAAAAGAAGAAAAACAAAATCAGATTGTGACATGAATCAATGTAAGGAAACAAAATAGTAACATACTTTATTTTCTACTGACTAGGCTTACCACGGCTTGTGGTCTTTTGGTCCCATAGATGTCATTGTGAGTTATGTCAGTTCAGGCTGAAAGAGTAGATCGAAAATGCTGGTCTTGATTGATCCATCCCCTCCTCTGTTTCAAGGGGATTGTCATGGTTTATGCCCAGCCCTAAAGTTAATACCATAATTTAAAACCTTTTACTCCGTAACTAAAGACCTACCAAAGCTACCTTCGTTATTCATAGTTGTTTAAGGTTGTCACATCTCCATCTCAAGGTCATTGACCAAGACTCCATTGAGCCAGATAATGTGCACAAAGAGGGGTGGGAGGGAAGATGTTTTGGCATTTCAGCTAGTCAGAGATTAGCTCTGAGAAATGAAGGAAGCAACTGAGTCAGAGGGAAGCATGAGGAAAGACTGAAACAGTGCTGATCAGCCTGGTGAGGTTAGCAGCACTGCTCTGCTGAGCTGCTGGGAAGGAGTCAGGCGGCAACTCCTTACTGTGGAGACAGGCACAGGTAGGCATACGTAGGCAAAACCTTCTTTTCTACATGCAATCTGTTCTTTTCTCCCAAGTGAAGTGAAATACAACTACCGATAGGTCTGATGGGTCCAACCCGTGAATGAAAATCTGGCCCTGAGGCTCTCATGCACTTTCTGGATCTGATATCCACCTTTCTCATCTCCTCTTTCTCTTACTGGATTTCTCTCTTATGATGTATTTCTGTCTTTATAGTTTTGTGTGGTTTCTTTCAGACATTTTAGCTTCTTTTCCTGATTTCTTTGATTAGAACTTTAAGAGTAAAATAAGGATATACAGAAGCTGTCATTCCTGTCCCCCCATTTTCATCATTAAAAAGATTATATTTTCTGTCTTTGGAAATTAACTCTGCTTTTTGACTATGATAGATTAATAAATTTTCTGTTTAAAGAGTAAATAAGCCGTATTTATTTTCCATTCATGAGCTCATTATCTTCAAGAGTTAGGATGTAGGCTTGGAATATGCAAGACCGTGTAAATCTCCAGAGTAAATACCATGGCCAAAATGTTCATTTCTTTGCCACACTATGACTTCAATATAGTAAAAGGTCAGATGTGCAATAAATTCACTGAGTCCAGGACACTATCCTTATAAATCTTACTGTCTTCATGTCAAAGTGCCAGATACTGGGCTTTTCTTATTTTTTCACCCCTCCATAACAATATTTCATTTTCTGATAGGACATTCATCCTTCATTTACCCCAATTAATAACATTCTAATACATAAAATCAAAATCAACCAGAAACACATTGAAAGAGAGGCCCTTCACTGCACGTGGTTGTCTTGCTACAGAGACAGAAGAGCAAACACAGCAAATGATATGATGTGGCTCAGTATAGCGTTATTGGAAAGTGTTGGGATGTTATGGAGGTGATCTCAGCATCTATATGAAAGACTCCAAAATAAAAGAAAAGTGATGACAGAATCATAGAACCACAGAATGATTTGGGTTAGAAAGGATCTTAAGAGCATCCAGTTCCAACCATTTTCCATGGACAGGGAAGCTTCACGCTAGACCATGTCACCCAAGGCTCTGTCCAGCCTGGCCTTGAACACTGACAGGGATGAAGCATTTATCACTTGTTTGGATACCCTGTGACAGTGCCTCACCATCCTCACAAGGAAGAACTTCTTCCTTATATCTAACCTATACTTCCCCTGTTTAAGTTTAAACCCATCACCCATTGTCATATCACTACAGTTCTGATGAAGAGTCCCTCTCTAGCATACCCGTAGGCCCTCTTCAGGTATTAGACTAGTCCTGAAATTTGATCTCGTGAGACCTCACTTGGGGTATTATGTGCAGTTCTGTTGTCCTCAGCATAAAAAGGACATGGAACTGTTGGAACAAGTCCAGAGGAGGGCCACAAGGATGATCAGGGGACTGGA
>JASSUY010020952.1:0-30845 GCA_032466535.1 Forpus xanthops
CCCATTTCCCCGGGACTGGGGAAGAAAGAGGGGGGGGGTGCACAGAACTGTTTGAGGGGCCTCAAACTACGACACATAAGCACTGAGCTACCCTGCCTGCCTGCAGCTCATTTTCTTTTTTAAAAATTAAAAATTACAATAAAAAATGTTGGTGGGGGAGGGAAAAGGTCTTTCAACTCTATCATATCTGAGGAAACAATATGAAAGAGTTGAGATTGTAGATCAGTTGTTTTGGTTTTCAAAAACTAAAGTATTTTTAGTACTATCAATATGCTTTTCCTTGAAGACTCAGAAGTGTAGTAGCATCCCTAATACTTCCCTCTTATTAAGGGGAAAAAACATGTTAGTTCTTCAAAATAACCATGTTTGTCCAGTGTTCTGCAAGTGCCTCAGCTGAAGGAATGACAATGAAAATCACAGAAGGTGATGATTTTATTCTATAAATACAAAACTGCAAAATACCTGATTTCATATGTTACTGCTCCTTGTCCTTTCTTCCTGTGCCACTGAACTGAATCTTCTCATGTATTCACTCAATTGCTTCAGGCTCCTTTAAACCTCAAAACAGTACTACAGTTACAATGATTTGGAGTGTAGATGGTGGCTTTTATCCACAAAAGACCTACAAGTGCTTGATTAACTCCACCAGAATGCAATTATATACAGCCTACTCACATCTCTGCAGATTCACAAGGTTGGAAAGAGACATTAAGAGATCATTAAGTCTGCCCCTCCCTGCAGGATCAATCATACTTGGGCTATTCCAGACAGGTGCTGCCTAACCTGTTCTTAAAGACATCAAATAATGAAGGTTTGACAGGATCCTTCAGCAACCTAAACTAGTTCTTTAATCTCCTTGATATTAGGCTTTTCTATCCAACTTCAAGCTCCATGCTGTAATTTAAGCCTATTGTCTCTTGCCCTATAAAATCTCTTATAAAATTTTTATATAAATCTTTATCATATTTGTTCTTATTACAAAATTCAGTCACCTTCTAAGACTGTGCAACACGATTTTATTTAATATTTTCTCAAAAGCCAATGTTTTCTAAGTAAAGAGCCCTCTAAGAGTACTGTTGCCACCTCATTAGAACTACCTGTTGGAGCAAGTACTTCAGGCTATGTGGCAACCACTTCAACCCTAAAATGGCAGTCACCAAAAGAAATGGAAGTGCTCCTATAGTACAGTCAATGAAAGCCTCTCTTGAAGAAACTGCTGGGAACAGGAGCCCTGACGCTTTTTCTTGTTTGTGTTGATCAAAACACCAGCAATTTACCATCATTTCCTAGGCAGATTGTTACTCATACTAACAGAGTCACAGTTTGGTATAGAATCAAAGGAAGTGAATGCCTGGTGGCTGTGTCCTTCTTCAGCTTTGGTATAAAAAAAGAAAATAAAAATCAAACTGAGAAGATCTCTGAGCAAACCTTTTTTGTGTTGCTTTTTCCATTCTGTTGCTCTTTAGGCCCTTTGAACAGTATCATTACTATTTAGTACTCAAATGCCTAGAGACCAATTGAATCACCAACCCAGCATACTATCATGATTTAAGCCTGGCTGTAATTCAGAAAGACCACACAGTCTATGAAGTCTCTCCTCCCCTTCCTTCCCCCACCCACCCCCAGAGAGGTGGAGAGGAGAATCGAAAGAATGTAACTCCCACGGGTTGAGATAAGAACAGTTTAGTAACTAAGGTATAACACAAACCACTGCTGCTACCACCAATAATAATAATGACAAGGGAAATATAAGAGGAGAGAATACAACTGCTCATCACACGATGACCAAGTCGTGAACTAACTCTTCCAGGTTCCTGTCCCCAGTTTTTACATCCTGGGCATGACATGCTGTGGCATGGAATACCTCTTTGGCTAGTTTGGATCAGGTGTCCTGTCTCTGATTCCTCCCAGCTTCCCCTCCTCCCTGGCAGAGGATGAGACTCAGAAAGTCCTTGGTCAGACTAAATATTACTGCAACAACTAAAAACATCGGTGCCATTAGTGCTGTTCCCAGGCCAAAAGTCAAAACCAAAGCACTGCACCAGCTACTAAGAACAATTAAAAATGACTGCTGCTGCTGAACCAAGGACACATAATCAGGAAGTTACAACTGTAAGATACCACTTGCTACAAAAGACCTTATGATCTAAATACAGAAGAGATTGTAATAGAAGGATAATGCATAATGAAACAGCTAGATTGTTTGCCAATGTTAACATAAACAAAATATCCCACAAGAAACTAAGTACATCCTATACGTGAAAAACTGAAGATGATGTAGCTGCAGGGAATGCGTTGGTGGGATGTTCACAAACCGTTTGCTCCCATGCAACCCTGTCACTTGTGTGTCCTATGCCATAGCTGGGATTTCTTACAGCATTAAACAGCCCTTCACTACTACTGAGTTTATGTTCATAAACAAGCAAATTAAGTTTAGAACATTGGCAGTACAAGAGATATATTGAGTTACCATTCTCTGGCTGGTGGCTGAGAGACACCAAATCTCAGCTTACCTCTTGATTCTGAGAGGGGAGCAGCCACCTTGTCTAAAGGATCCCCAGCCCTAGCACAAATCCCATGTCTTCCCCCTGAAGTGCTGCTTGAAACGTAACTTATGCTAAGCAAATCATAGAATCATAGAATATTTAGGGTTGGAAAGGACCTTAAGGTCATCTACTTCCAACCTTCCTGCTATGGGCAGGGACACCTCCCACTAAACCATGCCACCCAAGGCTACGTCCTACTCAGACTTGAACACCACCAGCAATGGAGCATTCACAACTTCCCTGGGAAACCCATTCCAGTGCCTCACCACCCTTACAGTAAAGAATTTCTTCCTTATATCCAATCTAAACTTCCCCTGTTTAAGTTTGAGCCCTTTACTCCTTTTCCTATCACTACAGTCCCTAATGAAGAGTCCCTTCCCAGCATCCCTATAGGCCCCCTTCAGATACTGGAAGGCTGCTAGGAGGTGTCCACACAGCTTTCTGTTCTTCAGGCTGAACAGCCCCAACGCTCTCATCCTATCTTCATACAGGGGGTGCTCCAGTCTCCCAATGATCCTCATGGCCCTCCTCTGGACCTGTTCCAACAGTTCCATATCTTTTTATGTTGAGGACATCAGAATTGTACACAGTGCTCCAAGTGAGGTCTCACAAGAGCAGAGTAGAGGGGCAGGATCACCTTCCTTGACCTGCTGGTCACGCTCCTTTTGATGCAGCCCAGGATATGGTTGGCTTTCTGGGATGCAAGTGCACACTGAAGCGGCTTCATGTTAATTTTCTCATCAACCAACCCCCTCAAGTCCTTCTCCTCAGGGCTGCTCTGAATCTCATCTCTGCCCAACCTGTAGCTGTGCCTGGGATTGCTCCAACCTAGGTGTCGGACTTTGCATTTGTCATGGTTAAACTTCATGAGGTTGGCATCAGCCCACCTCACAAGCGTGTCAAGGTCCCTCTGGATGGCATTCCTTTTCTCCAGCACATCAACTCAACCACACAGTTTGGTGTCATCAGCAAACTTGCTGAGGACGCACTCAATCTCACTGTCTATGTCACTGACAAAGATGTTGAACAAGACCTGAAAAGTGTATAAAGCATTATTATTTTAAAATAAAAATCACTTTATAACCTAGTTGTAACATATATTGCCTCTTTGAACCTCTGAATATAGTTTAACTTACCACAGATATAGAGAGCTCTCAGGGAAATTGTAAAGTTTGCACATATGAGCCAAAAGGGCTCCCCCCGCCACGGAGACTTCTTCCCATCTTCTTTTTCTTCCCCGTCTCTCCAAATACAGGAAGAGAGATCACCAGCTGCCTGCTGAGGAAAACAACCACCGAATAGTGCACATCATTCAGATGGCTTGGATGATTCAGTTTTTCCAAGTGAACCTTACTGAAGTTGTGCATAAATGGTTCTTTGTGCACTTCTGAATCAAAAGTGTCATTAACAGTCTATGTACATATCAGCACAACTTCTGTATGAAAAGTAACTTTCCATCTAAAATGCAGCAGCATATCCGTTACCTTGCAATGACTCTAGTTCTAAAACCGATAAATTTATTTACCTATTCATTTACTTATGTTTATATACTGCAATATCTCCAGACTTCAAAAATCCATATTTTACTGTTCTCAAAAAAACTTCACCAAACAGGGCAGTGAAAAGAGGATCTAGCGACAAACTCATAAAACTGGAAGCCACCTGATGTGATGTGAAATGGTTTTAGAGTGGGAGGGCTGCGAAAGAACAGAAAAGACAGATGTTACAATCTGCTCTCTCAGATAAAACAGCACAGTAAAGAGCAGCTTGATTGCAAATGTCCCACAAAGTTACCAGCAGCTACATTTTGAAAGCTTGATATATTCTCATTGTCTAGAAATTTGTAGTATAATAATATTAAGTTTCCAGGTGGTGGGCTGGGGGGCTGGAGAGTGCGGGGGTAGAAAAAATGTAGTAGTGCAAAACAAATAATTTTACTGCTCAGATTTTAAGAAATAGTGCCTGATCTTACTTCTCTAATTTCTTTGCCTATTTCCCATTTGTTCAAGTGTTCACTCAAATCCTTTTCATCAACATGATTCTATTTTCATTTCACCTCTGCAGCCATAAACCAGAAACAGGTCTAATAAACAAAAAAGATTTGACACAAAAAGTAAGAAAAAGAATCAAACCTATTGCTGCCTTGGGCAGAACCTCTTGCCTGACAAGCCTGGTTTACCCAGCAGAAATGCTCACTGATCCCCGGAGTATAAAAGCATCACAAGCATGCAGGACACAACAGCACCTTCTGTAGGCACACAAACAAGACAATGCAGTAATTGCCCAAGGTACTCAGCAAGGGCAGCCAAACTGATTCTGTCTGGAAGAACACACAGCTGTTGCCCACATGCATAAGCAGCACCTGTACCACCACAGGCCACCTTACTTAAGGAAAGGAAGGTGGCAACAGATTGGACAGACTCGTCATCATGGAAAATCACTTAAGTCCTAGAGAAAAATAACAAAAACATTGCTTGACCTGGTGTTTTGAGCAACAGAAGGAAGTATTTGGGGGTCACCTAGTGTGCCCCTTTCCATGAAGACACTACCTGGGATCTTGTGTTAAGGCTACAAGGTATATGAGAGTGCTGATAAACAACCAGAGAACCATGTTTTGGCAGTATCTCTTCTTCCACTAACGGCTTTTATTTGGTTTTGTGTTTTTATAACTAACATTCACTTCATTTTAAGATGTTATGTATATCCAAGCCAAAAAGCTTGTATCAAGCTAATCAGGCTGGTGCGGTTCCCACCTTGCAGCTCCTGCCCTGTGTTAACACTGCCAGACTAACCCACTCATCCCAATCACACCCAGCCATGGGAGCCACAAGCACTGTGTGAGACCAGAGGGTGCCTGAAATCTGTGTCTTGAAAACATGCCAAATACTTGGTTGGAAACTAGATGACAGAAGTCCACATTTGGAGGAGTGAGCTGTAGAAGATGTCATATGCTCCCGTTACCAGGGGGTGGGTGGCTCAGGTTTTCTGAGCTTCAAATTTATGGTGATGTCTTTTTTCATTCCTCACCTTTTCTTGATAGCAATGGCAGTGCTTCTCATCAAGGCTTCCCATCACACCACCCCTCTTTGGTCAACCACTGGGAAAGTGAGTCACAATACTGAAATCTGAGCCTCTTCCACATCCTGCTAAAAGATGCCTTATTCCCCACACACAGACTCTAGCCATCCCCAGTGCAACAGCAAACTCCAGGCAGTAGGTGCACTTTTTGTGGCAGGGCCCACCCATGTGTGAGCACCCCAGGTGTCTGCCTCAGTGCTTCACTTCGCAGTCTCTCCCCAAGGATCCCAGAGTACTTACTTGCTCACTTTGCATGAATGAAGGACTTTTTGCACAGCACTAGGGGAATAAATCTTGCCCTTGCCTAATGAGGAGCTTACACAGTGCTAAACTTTTCTTGTTTTTTTGAATGGCTCCTTCACATTACCTGTGTTAACATTATGATGTGGGACACATTATCCCTATAAACTGCTCCCACACTTCCCTAGGATATAAAAAAAAAACCTCTTTAATCAAAGAACAACTTGTGTATCTTATCACGTCAGCCTTTTACTCTGGTTTTTATTTCATTAGCCCCACATTAATTTGCTTCTCAGCTATACTCATAAGCCAGTTCTGACCTAGAGCTTATAGGAATTGTAAGTCACCCACAGTCAAGTGCAGGGTACTCACCACAGGACACCACATGGCTGTGGACCAGGTATATCACCCAGTATACCCCACCAGCCTCTTCCTTTTCTCCCTGTCAACACAGAGCAAGCCTCCCCTGACTCACAGCTCCTGAAAATGCCACACTTGGGGAGGAAGGAAATCCCCTACCTGACTATAGGGCATAAAGAAGCTGACAAGGCAGATGCTGTTAGTAAAAGTCCAGCCCATCCTTGAAGAAAAACCTCAGAGCACCCCCTGCACAACAGCAGCAAGAGGGCCATGGAGCTCACCAGAGGCTTGCTGCTTTAAGGGTTAATGCCCAGCCACATCAGCAGCATCCCAGGCAAACTCTTCCACTGGGAAACTATTAGATGAAATCAATTCTAAGCATTTTTTACTTCCTGTCTTTGAATTTATTACTTCCAAATACCTGAATAATTACTCTTCGGCAACCAGAAGAAAAGTTGAGAGCTGAACCAGCAGCCTGTCACACAGCTCTTGAGCAGGAGGAAGAGAGCAACCACCGCTTTAGATTCTGGGTTCCTCCGTGCCTTCTTACCTCTCCACTCTGCCTAGCAACTGCACAGACAGCAGCAGAGGGACAGATAGGAAAGGGCCTGCACCCATCTCTCTAACAGGACCTGAGCACCCAAAGTTAAAAAACTCAGAGCAAGGAGAAAAAAACAGATCTTTCTTCCTTCCCAGTGATAAGAAGCTGATGTGCTTGGAGCTAAAGGGTGATGGACTCCTTGGGGTGGTCTAAGCAGCTTCAAAGCAAAGTCTAAGCCAACAGCTTACTAAGCGGAGAGGAATTCTTTTGTGAATAGAGAGCTTGGAAATACTGTCTTGCCAGCAGCACTATTTTTACTGGAAAGCTCTGGCCAGAACTATCTTAGGCAACAAAACAAAACTAGATTATGCTATAAATATTAAAAGCTCTATAGCTGTTTGTTTGTGCAATAAATTCCTGGAAAGTCCCTTGACCTTAATGTAGGGAGTAAAAAGTCAGAGAGGAAGAAGGAAGTGGGGAAAAGGGAAATAATTCATTTTGGAGATTATTTATTACATTTTTATCCTTCTCACTTTCATAACAACTTTTACCAACTTCACCACAGAAACAAGCAGGCAAGATTTATACCAGAAGATATTAAGACTGCATGTTCAATGGGACTATGAGTGGGCTTGGGGAAGAGTTGTAGCTAGAGCTGTCTTATGCTTAAGTAAGCCTTTGTTCAAGTTCTGTGGAAAGAAATTTAAACATCCTAGTTGCCCTACCTGAACTGCAGCTCCTGCTTCCTCCTATCACATAATGAAATCAAATCAAATATTTTAAGCAGCAGGTAAAGTTTGGCTGATCATTTCACCTGGGTAAAAATCCTTCCTTTCATTATCATTCAGGAAGTTATTTTTTCGTAAGGTTGAAAAAGAGTTGTTTGTATTTTGGTTTGGGTTTGTTTTTTTTTTTTTGTGGGGTGTGGAGTGGAAGGTTTTTTGGTTTGGTTTGGGTTTTTTGTGCTAGGTTTTTATGGGTTTTTTTTTTTTTGCACTTTAAACAAAATTTTACAGCCCATTTGTGGCTTCTTGGCATTAACATTCGCACTGGAAGTATATGAGAATTTAATTAGAACCATTGCACTGGAAACAGCTAATGTGAGATGGAAGAGGGAATATGTTAATAAGGAGCCCTGAGAAGAATGGGATTACTTGAAACAATCATTAAACACCTGTATGAGGTAAGATTATGGCATTTTCTATGGCCCTCAGTAAGTATTTCCCCGAACAAAAAAGCCGCTCAGGAAAGGCCACAAGGGTCTGGAGGCTCATTAGCTGCAAAGGCACTCCCAAAATATACTAAAACGCATGGTAGCTGAGTGCCTGTAGCTAGCACAGCCCACTGCTTCATCACAACCTCATCAGGCCTGCTCCGCAAGTATGTTTAACAGTTCCTGTTCTGGCCCATCCATACTGAAAGAGAACTACACTTACAGAAGAGAAAAAAAAACCCATGAAAAATAAACCAAAAAAATCCCAAATAACTTTGCTGAGAGTGACCCTGTAACTTGGACTTGGCTGTCCTCTGATCCTTTGGCTGCTGCCAAGCTGCCACTATGCTCTATAAACTTCCATCCTCACCACTGCCCAGGGAACAAACAGAAATTGTAATCACAGTTCTGCTTGTAAATCTGCACTGTCCAGCATTTGTTTTACTGTCAATTCCTGTCTCCATACCCAGGTAACAAATCATATAGTCACCTAAGGAAAGGTATCTTTGCCCTATCCTCAAAAAATATATTAGATTAACTCCAGAACCACTTAAGGGGAAAGTCAGTGGCTTACATCATTCTGATCAGATGAGGTGGCCACACAGGGAGGTTTAAAAATAAATGTTTATGTCTATTCTATGTCATGCTAAAACAAGCATATTTCTCCCACTGGCAGGAACTGGAGGACACCAAAAGGTCTGGAAGTTTTGCCTCCACCAAATATGTAATCCTCATTTTATTTCCCACTGGCAAAGTATGTACAACAGAGAACTCTTGTCTGTTTCATATTTAGTACATGTAGAAAAAAATCCCAACTCCAAGTGATGTTGGCCCGATAACATTGGTTTTAAATTTGAATTTCCACTTCTGGACTGAGTCGTGAGTAACCCAAACTAAACAAGCTTTTGAACCACTGTGGGAATGACACAATCTCAGCAGCAGTTACTGACTAGCAAAAAAGAAGGCAAAACTGATGGGTATGCACTCAACAGAGAGCTGGGTTCGCAATGCACAGGCAACAAGATAAAGAGGAGTTACTATTTTAAACTGATGCAGCAGCAGTGTAGGCAGTAGAATTTGGTAAAATTATATATTGACAGGAGCTCAATTGCTTTTGTCATGCATCTTACGGCTCATGTTCCATGTGTGGAACTATATATAAGTACTTTGAGTGATTGCTAGTTTCATATTCCATCACCACACAAATGTAGCAGCAGCAACAAATGGGAATGTAGCACTTGTGTGGGTTGTTTTCTCTGCAGTTACCGCTGCACAGCTGAAACAGTGTTCAACACAACATAGACTCATACATTCAGCTTAGCTGGGCCCCTCTTCATTCTCCAAACTGAGCCTTTTTGAAGCCCTCTTCCTACATTTTAATTAAGTAGATGGCTTTCTTGAGAGCTCTCGTCCATTATAAAACCTTGCAGCCTGCAAGGTGGCAAAAGCATTTCTATGCAGAGGCCACAAAAGAGCATGAGCTCCATAGCCACTGCATGTGCAAAGGAAAACACAGACTAAAGAGAAGGAGCTTCAGCTGTGCAAAGTCAGTTTACTGAATACCACTGACTGCTTACATCCAATTGGGACCTCTGAGAGGGTGGCACTAGGACATAGAGTGGAAACTGAGGAAAGAAGTTGTTATCTGAGTGCGCAAGCCTCAACCACAAGCCAGCACCCACCCTCCTCCAAAATAGCAATCCTGCCGTCACAGGCAGCTGTGAGAACCCATGCACGCAAGTCTTGCAGCCCAGATCATGCAAAAGAGACTCCAAAAATTTACTGATGAATGCAGAAAAGCTTTTTAGGAAACAAAACCTGTAAAAAAGGTGTGAGCTGAATTTACTAAGGTCGAAGTCTAAGCCTGATGGAGGGGTTAACTACATCTACTCAAGGTATGGCTGCAGTTATACAGCAGTTTATGAAGACTGCTTGTTGGAAATGCAATAGCACAGGACATAAGATTTGGAATAAGAAAGAAAACCCCATTTCTGTAGAAAAGAAATGCTTTTATCCTCTCTAATTATAAAGCTAGTGTTTGCCATCAGTTTCCTGGTTTGGCCACGTTTCAAAATACCCCTCTCCTCCTCCCTGCTTTTCTGTTAAGGGAGCACCCAGCTTATGCAATATGTTGTTTTTAAAACAAGTCCTGCTTAGGAAGAAACAAACAAAAAAAAAAAAAAAAAAACCACCAAAAACAAAAACAACAAAACAAAACAAAAAAAACCAAACAACAACAACTACAAAAAAAACACACAAAAAAAAAGCCCACAAAAGGCTATCAGTTCATTTTTTAGTATAAAATCAGTGTAATACAGTACTGTTGGTGTCCTGGGTTCAGCAGTAGCAGTCATTTTTTCCTCTTTAATTGGTATAATTCCTCAGTAACTGGTGTCATGCTGTGTTTTTGAACATCCATCCAGAATTCAAACACTGATTAATTTCATTATCCAAAACATCATTATTCCATAATATTAGGGGAAACACTGCTTGAAGTATCACCTTGAACTCTATTCTCTGTAAGCCATCACTACTCATTTTTATGTCTTATTTCTTCTTTCTCATTACAATCTAGAATAGCATTCTCTTGCAATTGATTGTGTAAGGAAACATGCAAAGAATTGGCTTGTAAATACTCTGCAGACTAAAATGGAAGCCTGCTCAGTTTTTCTGAAGTGCACATTCCTGAAATCTCACCACACATATATGCAAGAGTACTTTTATTATTATTATTATTATTTTGGGTTTTACAATGTTTTTTACTTAACTGTGGTATTTCGCTGCCTTGAAAGAATATTCAGAGTACTACACCACAGCAGGATATTTGGATACATATGTTGTACTCATTAGGGAAGTGAACCTTAGCATAGTTTTTTTATAACAGATACATGTACTTCAATGCCAAGAGACAAGCCAAGTTGTTGCATATTACAGTTTTTAACTTGTTACCTACATTTTTCTCAGATTAAGCCAGAAAGATATCACGACCATTGGTTCCTAGATCTGTGGATCTTTCTTTTAAATCCCAACACCCTCTAGATTCACTATATATGGTAAGAAATTCAGCAATCAGCATATTTCAAATTTAGCCTCTTGGACAGAGATCTGAGAGTTCAGACTTTTCAGATGTTTCCTCTCACTTTCAATGAATATAGTAGAAAGAGGAATAGCATGAGATGGGTAGGAGAAAATATTCCACAGAGACAGAAGAGATTTCACCTTGTCTGAATGGGATTAAAAAGCAAAAAGAATAATCTGAAAAATATGAATTTTTAATACTTCTTCAGTAGAACTTCTAACAGGAGCTGTTACTGTAAAGAAGAAAAATACCTACACTTTGGAATGTTCCAACATGCACTGCTAAGGGTATTTCCCGCATCTTAAACCGTTCTCCCAAACCAACAGTAGCACTTCTCCCAGATGATAAGAATACTATTATATGATCTGTGCCACATTGTTATTTGGTAAGCAACAGCTGGTAAATATTGTATGTTGAGCACAGACACCAAGAAAGGTGGGGTTCTTGTATTTTCCCCCTCATTTGATGATCATGCAGTGAGGAACTTCAATGTTTCTGTGAAACAAAAATGCAGGACTTTATTAGATGCCACTATACATCTGCAGCAGCTTATTCAACTGATTGCTTTGTCACCCAGCGGCAACAGCGCACACACTTGTTCACAACACAACACTGAGCCTCCCTCTAGATCAGAGCCTGACTCCCCCACTTACTCCATCAGCCCTCTTTAGAAAGAGCTTTCTAGTATTATTAACATTCCATAACAAATGCAAAAGGAAAGGAAATACAAGACACATGCTTCCTTCTTTGGTAAAGAAATCATCTGGACATTATTTGCACATACCTAAGCCAAAAAATACCCTTGCTTAATGGCCACCTCAATTTTTAAACCATGGAAAACCAGACATTAAAGATGAGATTCCATTTTAAAGGATTATGTAGACAAGATCTCTGACTTTCATCTAGTTCAGTAATTGTGCTTCAGTCAGTTGGGGGCTCCGCTATACTACACCACAGTGCCTACAACATGGCAGTTTCAGCCCTCTTCTCAGTGGCAGGACCAAACTGGTCTAGTGCTCAACTACACTGCAGTTGTATTTGTCTATACCTTTAGTACAGGCTGCCACCTCAGGGAGTGGGGAATAGTGGCACAAGACAGACATATTATAATCTGCTTTGATGAGAAAGGTTCAGACCAGCCCCCAACTAAATCACCAGTGAGTCACAATCAAACACATTCATATTGGATATGAAGAAGAAATTCTTTACTGTAAGGGTGATGAGGTACTGGAATGGGTTGCCCAGGGAAGTTGTGAATGCTCCATCCCTGTCAGTGATCAAGGCCTTGGGTGGCATGGTTTAGTGGGAGGTGTCCCTGCTCATGGCAGAGGGTTTGGAACTAGATGATCTTAAGGTCCTTTTCAACCCTAACTATTCTATAATTCTGCAAACATAATTGAGAATTTAATTAAACATACCTTCTCTGTGGGGTGTATCACTTCATAAGCTTGTTGCAGAATGGCCTTATCTTCACAGCCAGATTTATGGTACGTTTTTAAAATACCATAAATAACTTGTGTTATCACATATGATTCCTGCCCTAGTCCAAACAACATTTAACCTCCCTTCCCCCTCCCCCCCCCCCAAAGTTATTAAATACAAATTCTTCATCTTTTCAGTAAGGAGAAAAGGTTGTTTGGCATTGAATCATCTATGAAAATAGTTAGTCTTATTAGCAAAATGCTAATGCAAAAGACTTTTTCTTTTCATTTGACTAGTCTGTGCCCAGTACTGCAGTACAGGAAGGTACAAACTATATCTCTTTAAGTGTAAAAAATATATACAACTGTATTTAACATTTAAATTAAACACAACTGTTTCATACCAACATTCTTATGTACATTCAGTTTTAAACAATACCTCTTTAATATCCTCTTCTTTTGTTAAACAAGTTTTATTTTCCTCCCAAAATACCCAACGCTACTTTAAAATTCTGGAGAGGAGAAAATCTGAGCTATATAGAAAATAGCAAGATGTCTTACAATTGTAATGTATCATAGCACATATTTTTCATAAACAATACATCATTCAAAATCTGAACCACTATAAAAGTTCTCATAAGTCCAACAGGACTGCCTTTAAAAACTGACTTTGGTTAACAGCAAATTATTCTTAAACAATTAAGGAAACACATATTTTTTTTACCACCTCTACAGATGTGTTTCCTTGGTATGTTGTAGCAGCCCATATATCTTTATGGGTGAGAACTGTAGTTGCTCAGCACTCTTCACCTGTACTGTGGTTTCAGTAAAATGGATTATATATCAGGTTGGATTGATTTATAGTTACTTTATTCCAACTTCCTAAGATCTCTGGATAAGGGAACTCTCTTCCTAAGACTTCCTAACATCTCTGGATATCAGAGAAAGAATGGCAACACTACTACTTCTTCCTCACAAGGTTGATCTCATGCAGTACTTGCAATAGCACTGCTAAGTTGCATGAAACTGCTGTTTTCCTGTTTATCTTTCCTGTTCAGGAGAATAACGTGACTTCTGCTGAGCTCTACATACTCTGACACCCAGTCAGTCATACCAGCCCCTAAGAATTCAGACAACTGAAGACCACTGGACTTTACAGTAATGCAATTATTTCCTCTGAGTCATTATGCATGCCTCAGATCACACATGGCCTCTGTATCACTGAAATTTTACTCATTTCTAGGGGAATAAATGCCCTCAGTTTTGCTCAGGAAGAAGAACTGAACTTGATCTTTATTTTTCTTCCTTCCTTGTACTACAAAACCCTCTGATCTGTCAAAAATCACCAATGAAAAGGCAAAAATGTAAGATCCTCCAGGAAAAGAACACCACATTAGTCATTATGCATCTGTTAAGTTGAAAAGTAGAGAAGTCTGACAGATGAGCAAAGGCACTTGGTAACAATCCCGTGAACAACAGTCAATGAGTCAACAGTTTCAGTCTTGTGATCCAACTGACCAGCAGCGAGGGCTCTGTGGAGGAAGATTTTGTGGATGATGTAACAGAAGATTTTTTAGCACCTTCCTCTTGAAAAGGAATTGTTGCACTGTTGTGGAGGTCTGCATTCATAAAACATCTGCTGCCTCGAATATAATCTGTTCCTCTCACTAATTGCTTGTCAGATACTGGCCTTGAGAGAGGGTGCTGTGTGGAGGGGCTTTCTTCAATGATCGGGGGTATCCTTTCATTACTGAAGTACCTGCAGAGGACATCTTCACCTGCATTAACAGGAGGAATAAAACCAAATTACTGCTGATTTCAAAACCCTCCATTAACATTTTCTATGTTGACAAAGATTTTGGTTGGAGTTCAATTTACCTAGATTTTGGTTATCTTTCTAAACACACCTCGACATAAGCAGCTGCCAAGAGATACATGGCTTTTTGCACCTTTCATATTTTAATCAACACAAAGAACAACAAAATAAAATCACACATAGACAATACCAGTTGACTGTTAAACTACAAAACTGCTAGTGCAGACTACCTTCATGTAAGTTATTATCATGAGTGAGACCCAATAAAACTCATAACGTATCATTCAAGATGCTGAAAGGCCAGATTTCAATCTATGTTTACCTGTATGTCACTCACAACTCACCTAAAGCTACAAATATTACTCTGGACAACAGAAAATAATTTTGCAGATAAGGATGTAAGCACTTCCCTGGTTTTGACCATTCATGTGTGATGCTTTCTCTGGTTTTACTCTTCATTAGAAAACCATCCGCAGCAGCTGCTGCTAGAGACATCCTACTGTGCTAGACAGGTCTTTTTTCTGACCCAATACAGCTTATATACAAACCCACAGCACTTAAGTACATTTCAAGTCCTAACAACAGCCAACACAAAACCAAAAGCAAAACTAACCAAGAAAAAAATGCCAAACCCATATACACAAAACCCAGCCCTGCCACCTGGCAATCATTCTGTTAGACTTGTTACTTAGCTTGCTTCCAATATCCCTCCAAGTTGATACTTCTGTATTGCCTAGAATTACACATTAGCTTTCCATAACAGATTTAAAGAATAAAGTAAATACTCATCCTTTCTTATTTCCCACTCTAACAGGACTTGTAGACTGTCAGATGCAAAAGGAAGCCAAGGACGGATAGGAAGTATGGGAATTAAAAAAGCCATCCCAGCCTAACACCCAATGTTACGAGCTTCTGTCTCCCATTCTGTGTCATCTGCAAAATATGCTAATTTCTAACAGCAGCTGCAGTATAAAAAACAATTCTTAAGCATCTCACTTTTAAGAATGAGCATGCTTCCACAAGAACCTCCACAGTCAGCTAAACAATAATTTAACAACAAAGTAGTTTTATGATCAATATTAAATGAAGAAAAGTAAAAGGGTGTGTGAAAGAGCAAAACGGTAAACCTGTGCTATAAAGAGGCAAGTACAAATCTCCCTTGGCCATTCCAGCATTCTTTAATGCTCACAAGATTATGAAGACAGGACAACAAAAGCTTGAGCCCCATCACTGAGTAGCCTCACAAATTTCACAACTACCATGTGGCATTCCTGCTAAAATAAACAACTGTCATCTTGGATCAGTTCAGCAATACGCAAACACTAATTATTCATTCCCAATTTAAACACTTCCATCCAGTTCACCCCAAAGAAATTCTGAAGAGGAATGAAAGAGGGACAAGATTGAAAACCTTACCTTTTCTCCCTGGTGCTCGTGGCCTAGAGAAGTGCTCTGCAGCTCCTATCCAGCTCCCATCAGCAGGCATTGACAGAGGACGAGGTTTTCCTGAAGGCAACATAGAAGGTTATGAGGAATTACATTAAGCTTAGGAAATTGAGTTTTAAAATTATACTTCTCACAGTTAAGCAAAGGATGAGGCAACATCCTCTAACAATAAGAAGTTAAAACTACAGGGGGAAAAAAAGTTCAGGATACTTCTAGTGTTGAAATATAAGAAACCAATGTGCTGAGACTGAACAGCCATACTCTTGCTCATTTACAGCAGCAGTGAACAAAATAACCAAAAGTTGTATTAGAAACACACATGGAAATGGCCATCTGTAGCAGCAAATCCCAGCTGAATGACATTCATTAAAGAAATAACAGCATCTAAGTAAAATTGTATCAGATGTTTCATTATTTCATTCACAATTTGCACAGACTGCTCCTAATACCCATGAAGCCTAACAACCAGTTTTATAAAACTATTTCAAACTGACCAAAGTGTTTATCACAACAGCAATGACAAAAGAGGAATGAACTCACCATAGGACTGTGTTTTTTCCCTCATCTTGGCCGGCAGAATATTTGCTTCGATGGGATACACAGGCAACTGATTTGAATCTGCAATAGTAAACCTTCGCCTTCGACTCTCCTGATCCAGAAAAGAATTGGGGGACTCGGCACCCTTGGACCCAGGTAGTGGTTGACTGGGTTTGTTGCCTCCTCCATATACAAAACTCCCTTTTTCATCTCTGAAAGGACATTTCACAGTTAGTAGCTTAAAAGAGTTTCATGCTGCAGGCATGAATAGGTTTGGAAGATACATCTAGCACCTAGTCATGCTCCTGACAACTGGTATTGTGCTGCAAACAGGCTGAAAAAAGTAGTCCAAGTCAGGTGATAGATAACTTCAATATAAACATATTTACTGAAGAAAAAAAGAAAGTTCCTCCCCATGCTCATTCACTTTTAATGACTCAGTAATTTAACACACAAAGAAGTTTCAAGGTACTATCCCTGAAAAATCTTTTGAGAAATAAGATCTTTCTGCCCTGAAAGTACTAAAGCTCCCAATTCGCTGCCTGTTCAGTACACAGTTGTGACAGGACTGCATACATAGACTTACCTCTGTGCAATGGCAACACTTACTGCCTCCCTCTGAGGGACTCAGCTTTTCAGGTATTGTAAGAGGCCAATAACTGCTGCTGAATATTTATCACCTCCTCTCTTCATCCAAAAGCGAGACCCCCATCCAGAGTTTCAGTATTAAATTCAGTCTATGTACACTGTATTTCAAGCAATTTCTGCAGGAACTCCTTTCCCAGAGCAGTCCCACATTCCAAAGGCCAAGAACAGCCAATTTTAGAACTAGTACTCCGTAGTACTTTTGGAAGAAAAACTACCCTCCAAATTAGGATTTGCTTTAGTTTTTTTTCTTAACTCCCTTCCATGTACCTGCTACAATCTTACTACTTAAAGCAATCACCAGCCAAGTCAAGCCTAAAAATACACAGCCAACTGTCTAAGCACATAGGCACCCTTGTATTCACTACAGACCCCTTGGCACTGCATGCTCCAGCTCTCCATCAATAACAATGCTAGAGCTCAGTGAAAGGGAAGGAGCTATTGATGGAGATTCAGGGACTGAAAATTGCACAGAAGTGTTACATCACACCCATATGTACTACCAGAGCTCTCCTACAACACCACCATGTGGAGACTGTGCCACAGGTAGGGAAAACCAGCCACTGCTCTCTGCCTTCCCAGTGTGATCCAAAGATCCACGCAAGGAATGGAAGAGAACAGAACAGGACAATGGCAGGGGAAAGGGTGAAAAACTAACACACGAATGCATCAGAATCCCCCAAATTTGCTTTTTTTAAAAGCCTAAGTCAAGAAGCCTTCCCCTTTCCACATACCATCCAGAACAAGTTTTATCTTGCATTACTACTTTTTTCCTTGTCAACAACTAGTCAGGTCTAAAGGCACCTGAAGGTACATTTAATATTTTGACCTTTTTAATTCAACAATGCACTTGAAATGTAATAACATGAAGACCGGGATATGCTGAACTCAGCTGCTAAAGCTATATGCTTGATTTTATGCCAAGACTTTGGTTGGGTTTAGTTTTTTAAGAATCGAGCACACATGAACTTGGAAAACAGAGAGAGCAGGTCAAAGTGGGTCCAACTTCAGCAAGGAGACCCTACCCTGGAGAACCCAGCAGTGCCAGTACTGCCCCAAAGACTACAGTAATACAACCTCTGACACTGTACCAGGCCTTAAATGACAGGAGGCAAGCTCTCTTTCCGTATGAGTCCTGAAGTAAAGGGTCATAGTTTGTGTGTTGGGCTATCTACATGTAACTTAAAATGGCAAGACAGGCCAGGAAGCAAGAGAGACAGAATAGTTCTTGTCCATCACCTTTCCAGGTCAGCTGGCAGTGTTCTGGCATGATTCAACAGGGACTTGAGAACAAAAAACTGCTAGCCATAGCGTACACAAGCCACACCCCCCTCACCCTGCCTTTTTGCTTCTGTATACACAGGTCTGTGTTTTTATAGCTTACACTGAAGGATAAAAACAAAAGCTGGATGAACTGACCCTCCCTTCCTTCAGTGGGAATATTCCTGGTTTTTACAGCTTGCAAGTTTAACAATTTAAAACTTTTCTCTCCTAGATCCCAGGACAGTTACTTAACTTGCTAAAAGTAAAAACCCAAATAACCAAACACACACACACACACCCCACAGTGGAAAAAGTTACAGACAAAATTGACTTCTTGCTATGTGCAATTAGATTTAAAAAAAAAAAAAAAATCAAAAATGTAACCCCATGACCAGGGATGACATCCATTCATGATTTAGGAACAACTCTGATCCACATGGCACACAATCTTCTCATAATGAAATCTACTACAATCCTGGTAGTTTATGCATTTGAACACCTAGAAGTCTGGGAGATCTGCAGTTTCATCAAGCTCATCTGCACAGAACTCCAGCAGCAAACCAGATCAGAAACAAGTGTAATAAAGGAGTTTTTTGTTCAGTGGTATATGTTTATTTGCATACCGAGGAGAATATGGAACAGCTGGTGGAGGTGGTATGTACAGATCCAAAATGGCTGGCTTCTCTTTTTTCAGTGAGGTATTCACAGTGGTTTCTGGTGACTGGGTTGAAGGACTCGTGATTGGCAGAGGACTGGTCTGAAATGCGAGACAGCTGTCAAACATCTGAGCACTGATTTATCTTTCTCAAAGATAATTCAGTAATCAATAGTACCATTTTATCACCTAGTGAACTACTGTTTCTATGCTTAAGAAGTGCTTTAAAAACTCTTAGCATTTATATTTTCCTCCACCCTCAGTTTTGGCTAGCTTTGCAGTCCCTCCTACAGAAATCCTATCATGGATAATGCATTGCTCAAGAATATTTTGCTCTTTCCAGTCCTATTTTTTCGCAAATTCCATAGACAGGAAAAGCCACAAAGACCAAATCCCTTCTTGTATTTTTAGATTCACTGAAAGAATGCAATTTGTTAAACATAGATATGATCTGCAACATTTACAAAGCCAACTCACACTACCTTTATTCCAAACAGTCCTAACAACAGGGGCACAGGCAGGAACATGGTAAATTTCTTCATAATTTTCATCAAGGGATATAATCAGGGTAAGGGAGGCAAAGTAAAACCCTATTCAGCACAGCTCATCTGAGCATGTTTGCCATTTTGCTGTACTCGTAGCTCACTTCTACGTCCCCAGCATCTTGCCAGGCTCTTGTCTGCTTCTAGGAGAAAAAGTCTTGAAGCACCCTTTCACCTTTGTTAGGCAAGAGAACTACACTGTTCCCTTTTTGTCAAGCAGCTGCCCAGGATTCCACTCTGGCCACTCAGTTAACGGCACCCCTGCACAAGCATTTCCCTTTTACTGATCAGTACACATTGGAGTCCAGAACTGTGAACAGGCTTTGCCAGTCACTCATTCCCCAAGCAAACCCTGCTGGGCGTAACCTATACCCCAGTGTACCTCAGCTCTCCACACAGGTAACACAGTCCTTGCTTTAGGTAACACTTGAAAACTCACAAGGTGGTGCTTTTTTAGTTTTGACTCTGATTAAACGACAGACAATCTCCCACAAACACAAGACACAGGCATTGCTGAAAGGAAGGATGAAAAAAGTCCAGTGAGCATCTTCTACCCAGTCTGAGAGAAACCTGCCTGCAACAACACCTTGTGATAGCCATTGGCATTTCACAGGTTGGTTGATAAATTATACTCTCAGCAGTAGGGAGACCTTTGTCAGAACAGAAGTAGGAATAGGAACTCTCCCTGGTGTTCTTCAGGTAATCAGCTTAGATTCAATTAGGTCATTTCCTTCTGTAAGCATTAAGCCCTAAGCTTCCTAATACAAGCCATTTCTTGGCATGATTAAGAGTTATAAATGTCACTTGCTCTGTCTGCTCATTATCAAGTCTGTGAATTGCCCAACAATCAAATCTTATTTAAGCAAGTAGTTTAACTTCTTAGAAAACACTTTCTCACCCTTCACCAGACTAAAAAGAGAATGAATATATAGAATAACCCAAGTTATTTCAGCAAAAAAATATTAACTCTGCTAAACAGTGGAATCATTTATTACTCCATACTGCTGAACTCCATACTTATCAGCGGCTTCAACAGTTTTGCCTCATAGAAGTTCTCCCAGTGGAACAGATTGATTGAAATGTCCAACACACCTAGTTGCTTTGTGTATCAAGAAGGCATTATCAGGGTTTAAAAAACAAAAAGAGAAGGGAGGAAGAAAGAACATTTTCCCTTTTATCTAGAGGCCAGAAGAGGACAGCCATTTCACCTAACCTTCCTTGACTTATAGTTGAACTTGTGTACCTGAGAGAATTTCTGGTATTTTTTCAAGTTGCAACCAAGGCATTCCTACCCCAGTATTAGGGTTGAGCCATCAGCCTCTCACCTGCACCAGGGGAGGTTTCCAACGCAGGTTCTTTAACGGAGCAGGAGTGAAATGGAAAGAGCCAGTAGGACGTTTCTTAAGCAGCAGCCTAACTCCAGCAGGATTCTCTCGCAACTTTGCCACAAGATTTTTTAGTTGCCATCCAACCTGGAAAAGAATAAAATGCATGTTTTGTTTTGTATGGCTTTTCTGAGGGCGAATAACCCCAAATCTCCCAAGTCAAACTATCTATTTTAATGTGAATGTAAAGGGAGAAACATCCAAAAAAGCCAGAATGAAAAAAATAATTGGAAAGCTCCTTTTTTGGGGAGGTTGTTCTTTGTTTAGTTTCAAAGGGATATCTCTGCTTAAGCTGTAAATTTAACACTGAGACATCAAGCAATGCTCTTTATATCTCAGTTCTAGGCACAGAAGGATGCATGGATGTGCACAGATTAACACAGGCAACCTCATTGAACTGTCACATTTCTTTCTCACATTGAAAGGCATTCCCTACCTGTGTTAAGTAAAAATGTAATAGTTTTATATAAGTTCCCAGATACAAACAATTTGACAAATACTTGAAGTTTTTTTAAAGCTGTTTTTAATCTGTTTCAGTAGATTGTCAGAGTGCATTTTAAAATAGGCCTTAAATACAACATGAATTATTTTAATATGATGCATATATCATTTAAACATGAAATATGACACATTTATTTTAGCAAAATATTGCAAAGAATAAAACCTGTATTGAAAACAGTGTTAAAAGCCTCAAAGATTTCAATAGGAAAACACTAAAGCCACCTCTTAACCCCATCCCATCAGAACCTATAGGGAGCAAGCTTTCCAGAGCAAGAATAAGTGAAGGCTGGTAATGCTGTTACTGACCACAGTTTGCCGATTAACCTGGATCACTTCATCACCAGCATGAATCTTCTGAGATCGATCAGCAGGGGACTAAGGAGGAAAACAAGAGGCATGTGCTTCATCTGGTTTTCTTCCCTCCCATAACACCCCCCAGCAAGCAAAGTCAAAGATTATATCTATAATGAAGCTCACACCTTAGATCTGTTGATAATTTAAGAATTGCAAATGAATTCAACTTATGTTTTATTTTTTATACTGAAAGATCTACAGGGAAAGGAAGATGGCATAGCCTATATCTGCCATAGGCCAAATTGCACTGAAGTCATGGGACTGTCTCCACTGTCTTTCTGCCTCCAGTTTGTACTGTAGTTTGAGATGGCAGCAGGAGAGGACAGAAGACTTCTGTCCTAACACAGCAGCTATCTTAAACTTTAGTTTTCAAATACATGTATACCAATTAAAAAAAAAAATACAGTAAGGCTTTGAATGTACAAAGGACCAAAACCCTCCAGGCCACAAAACAGATCCATTACACTTTCCCTGTTTGTTCCCTACTATAAATAAGAGCTACCAAGTTTAATGTGAAATTACTTGTCTGCGTCAACAGATAAAAATATATGCTTGCACACATCAAATGTGCATAGATAGGTATTTTTTAAATACTTATCTAGTAATAATAATAGACCTTAAAATATAATTTCCTGTGAATAAAAACCAAGCTCTAGGTAACCATTAGTGAGGAACAGCTGAATGTGTCAATACAACACACCAACTCCGAGCAGCCTTCACAACACTCAAAGCACATAGGCATACTACCTTGCTGTATTGTACCCTGGTCAGAGGACAACTTCTCCCACTTCCCCCACCCCATGAGTAACCACATGGCAGCAAGCCAGCTCTTTCTGATGACTCCAGCGCTAAGCACCTGGGTTACAGACTTCCTTTGCTCATACCTTCAGAGCTCAAGTAACATTTTTATTTGAAGGACCTTTGGAATAAACAGCGCAACTAGGGAAGAAAACATGGGGAAATTTGTGGGAGGCTCCAGCTATCATGAGTAACCCTATTTCTTCATTGTCTTCTTGCTTCCTCTGAGAGGAAATGCTTCTGTGGAAGGCTGCATATATAAGCCAACAAAGATCATGAAAAAATGCTGGGCCAAATTCAAGCTTGTGAAAAACAAAGCTGATTTCAAGCTGTCCTTTGAGTGATCAACAGCCTGTCTGGGGAGGGTGGGGGACCCTTACACAGAGAACTCCTAGAGCAAGCACCAGCTGGCACAGCAGATGCTGCAATTGCATTGTCAGAATAGAGGAAACAGCACAGTTTACATCTAGAGCAACGTGACACGGGAAGTTACAAGTAGAATGGAATCCTCTTGGCTGATTGGTATCAAATACATGGACTTTCCCAGTCTTTCCAATGTACAGTACTGTTAATTTTGGGGTGCAGTTCCATTGCATTCCAGCACACTGGCTCCTGGTGACTGCTACTAAAATACTACTCCAAACCTAGGAAGAAAATTGAACTAAGACCCAGCCTGACACATTTAAATAATTGCACGTCACCAGAAAGACATCAGTTGTTTGCAGATCTCAGCCACTTGTCAAATTTTGTTGCCTCAAAGTAATGAGCTTCCCTAAAGGAAGAGCCAGTGTTGATAAGAAAGAAGATATTTAGGTTAACACTCAAAGCTATAGAAGCAGTACAGCTCAACTTCTGGCCTCCAAAATGCGATCTATATGCACAGGCAACTTGTCAGCAGTCAATGTTACATTCATTCATCTTATTCAGATGTTGAAATTGCTGTCAAAGTGGACTTTGTCTCTGTTGCAGATCCTATACAATTATGCAAGGGCAACGGCACAAAAGCTGGAAAAGCTTTCCATTTTCACTCTAAGCTGCAAGCACAGACTTCCAATCACTCCTCCCTGGCCCCTGGACTTGGCAGGGGTGCAACCAGAACCACTGGTTCTTCCATATTCAGGAAAAAAAAAAAAAAAAAAAAAAAAAGTAATTTCTGCAAAAGCAAAGATCCCTCACTCTTGTTTCTTTCAGCTGCTGCTCCTGCAGAGGGACATGTCTCACAACACCACAGCATCAGCCACCAGTCTCAGCTGCTAGCCAGAGGTCCACTGCAATGGCTGGCCAGAAACCTTTAATAAAGCCTCAGCTACAGAGAACTCACAGTGTAAGAATAAAATAAGCAGCCATCTGCCTCAATCCTTTCCTTCCAGCAGACCACTTAAAGCCTTACTTTCTCTTGGTCTTTTTATTCTGCAAGGTAATTTTGCCACTGGACAGCTCATTGATTTCATTACTCATTACTGAATTAAGTACACTGCCACCTAAATGTTCCCATTAGGGAAGACTGCCTTTGCCAGCAGCAAGAAAATACATTCAAGGCTTTGTTTAGCATGATACAATAAGCACTCTGAACAGCAGATAGAGTAACTTATTAAAGCAATTACTTTCATGCCAACTATTTGAACTAACTCATGTACTTGTAGAAGCTGGTTTAATTAGGCTAACAGTGAAACATGCAGACACAAATATTTACAAATTATGGATAAACAAAATGACGCATCAGAGGGTATTTAAAGCAGTAGCATCGTGAAAGTCATATGTAAAACAGAAAAAGGCAGCAAAAAGCTGAACTCACTCAAAGTTACCATCAGATAGCCTGAGTTAATCTACATTCACTTACATTTTCTGTAGTTCCAGTAATAACATGCAATCCATCATATGTTGATTTGATGTACATTCCCTAAATGTAAGTAGAAAATTAAAAATAAGTTAAAAGGCAAAAAAGCAACATTAACTTATCTAATTAAATAACTGTTGGCAATAGACTCAAAACATTATTAAGACAATTCAGATACTTTCCCTAGAAAAGCGTGTGGTCTTATATTACAACATTTTAAACCTCTTCTCAGATCACTTTTACTGTAATTAATTATAATAGAACAGAATGACTTCAAGCACCTAATATATGGAAGGCAATACAGAAATACCATCTGGTTTGTAATATGAAACGTTGTGTTTGCTGCCTTGTCTGCCTTTTGCCTTGAAAACAACTTCATTTCCTTATTGCCCAGTCTGCACTAAAGAACTACAGGTTTTCCTAGATGGCCACTAGCTCTCTCCATACAAATCACACTTACACAGATGGGCTACAAATACTGCCTACATGTTCTTTTACAATATCTCTTGGCAAGACAATATACAGATGGTCTCGTAACTACAGCACTGACATCAGCAATAAGAACTCCGGCAGAACTACGTAATTGTGGCTCTAAATGTTAAAGCTAAGTGTGAAAGCAAGGACAAATTCAGATGTTGAACTTTTGAGCACCAAATGAAAAAAAATCACCAACAGGCTATTGCAAGTAATTGTCTATCTTTCCCACAGGAGGTGACAAGTACATTTATGAACAAGTAAGTTTCTACTTCTCCTGTCTGCATATGCTGTTAGAAGCAAACACTGAACTGTACAGAACTGGATGTTATTCAGGAGTTGTAGGTATCTTATCTGCCTGAAGTTACCACACTTGCTTAGAAGATAGAAATACAAGGTTTGGTTTTTTTTGCTCCTTTCTTTCCAGACAATTCCCTTCCCTGTTTGCCTGTCTATATCCCATTGCGTGCACCCACTTCCTCATTTCTTATTTAGTCCAAGATAAGGTGACTCTGCTTCACTGTAGCTTGTGCATTAACAAAGAGGTACCCATAATTTCAAGAATGCATCACTGATGCAGTTCAATTCAGTGGCCTAAGTAAAACAGTGTAGCACAATAACACTATAGCTTCCTATATAAAAGTGTTCAGCTCTTCTGCTTTCAGGGCTGGGACTGAGGGAATACAAATGCACTTAAGAATTTAATGCCCTCCAACTCCTTCTAACATGTCTGTTGCACAGCCAGAAAATTCACCAGCATTTCAAATTCAGTTTCTGATAACCAGCACTCAGGTGAGCAGCATCCATTGAATGATCAAGATTCAGTAATATTACACAGCCACTGAACTTTAAAAAATTCCTACTCCTGCTAGCCTGAAAAATCCTCATATTCTCAATCTTGCTATGAACAAATGTAAAATGTGTCTTTCAAAACAAACATAATTTCTCATCTCCTTCTCTCTCCCACAACACTGCTATAAAAAAGCTGGTTAAGGTAACCTGCAAAAATAAAATGACTGATTCCACAAGCACCAGTAAATCCCTCAGTATCCTGGTTAAGGCACAAATCTGAAGCAATTTAGCATTAAAAAAATGTTTGGGATGAAGCCTATTCATGTGTATACCAGTCTCTGGCAGCCACTCCAGTACACTACCTGACAATTAACTTTCAGAGTTCTTCACCATGCCTGTTTTCCATAGGATATTGCTGGTTTGAAATACCTTGCTATACACACATACATAGTGATTGCAAGAATACCTATTAAGCACTGGGATCATCAGGACATTCCAGGATTGGTTCTTACCAGGCCTTCGCCAGGTTTAATGTTGGTTAAATGAACCTCCTCTAGGCATGCACACTGGCTCATCAATGGATCTGTAGTTGATCTGATGGCTTTATCGCAAATGCCATTTAAAGTCTTGGCCTACAATGAGAACATACAGAAACGGTTACAAAATTTCTGTCCTGACTTCTCCCTCTTTCAGTTTTCAGAAAGAGAAAGGAAATGAGTTCTGGAATTTGGTCCACTAATAAATCCTAGTTATGAATCACTCAAATAGAAGATTCATATGTACAGATACATTCGACAGTATGTTTATCTTCTTACTGTAACCTAGTACAGCCAAACCATTTCCATTGGTGCCACCTCATCACTGCTAAGAGATGCCAACACATCTTCAATTTAAAAAAAAAAAAAAACAAAACCACTAATAATAGCAAAAAAATGTGTTCGGAGTTGGTTTGCTTAAATTTAACTATAACCCATTAAAATATTGAAACATTTTAATGAATCTTTACGGGAATAATTGACAGATTTTTATTCTGTTGTTTGTTTCTGCAACGAGAATAAAATTGGTCATGTGTCAGAAAAAGTGAGGTACTGGACACTGACTTAATGCACAAAGTTTTACAGTACATGGCAGGACATCCAGCACTTAAGTCTTTCAGCATTACTTCTCTCCACCATGCCTCTGAACTGACCTCTTGTGGAATGCTTATGCAGGCAAGGTTCATATTTCCTTTTGACCAAAACATAACTGATCCTATGCAAACATTATAATGAAAGGCAAATTCTGACCTTGTATGTGTGTCAGTAAAGTCAGAGGCAGAACTGCTTTGGCTTGTGCAACTTGTAACTAGCAGAAAGGTTAATTAATATCCCCACCCCCACCCCCCACAAAAAAAAAGTCAAAGTCCAAAAATCTGTCCCTTTCCTACACTCAGAAATTTCCTTAATATCCCACAGGGTAGTTTGAGTTAACTGAAGCAATACTGAAACTTAAAGTAGTTTTCAACAGCTCAAAGGCAAGATGAGGGAGGATTTCTACACAGTACAACAGTTAGTTACATACAAGTTGGAAACCAGCAGGGTAAGCCATCTTTCACAGGGGCTTTGAATCCTTCAGTCAGAGTAGACATAATTACAGGACAGGGGGACCTGCCTCATAGGAAGACATTGGTTTGGATTACAATGGCCCCTGGAAACAATAGCTCCAATGTTTTTTCTTTGTTTTACATGAGATTTATAGAACAGCAATAAAATACATCAAAAAAATGTGTAAGTGTGAATGCAAGGAACTGCTTAAAAAAGGGAACTTCAAACAACAATACCTACTTCCAAAGTGGGTGTGCACAAATGGAAAAAGAAATATGCAAAGAAACTCTTTTACGTGGTTTCATTATTTATGGACAAAATTATTTTTAGTTATTATGCTACTAAATTCCTAAGCATCTATGAGCTAGCGGAAGGCCTTATCAAAGAGCACAGCCTGGTTCATGTCAAAAGCAGGAAGCGATGATTAACTGTTACAAAATATAAAAAGCATTCCATTACACTCCTCGTTTGGTCACAAGGCTGTTTCAAACAACCCTGAAAACTCTAATTCAAGCACTATCAGAGACAGAACTTCAGTTCTGTGGCAGGGCATTATTTTATATGAAGAAGTTTTAATAAGTCATAGTGCATTTAGGCCTTTCGTAAGCAGACATATCACAGGCATACTTGGTTTGTTCAGGCCACTGTTATTTTACAGTACTACCCTTCACAAGAAAATTAGAAGTCTAAATTATCTTCATATATCTATATAAAAATAGTTCTGCAATGAAACTTTAATGAATACTTTTACTCCATGCTATTACATACACTACCAGTTTGTTCAAGCTTCATTAATTTCATCTAGAGCAAAGAATATTCACAAAATTGCCCATATTTCCTTGCATGACACATCTGTATGAGTGGGATTGGAAAGCTGTTGTCAGTACAGAGTAGAAGCCACCAAAATAAATGTGAATGCAGGCAGCTGAGTTTCAACAGAAACATGTACTTACTACAGTCTGAACTTTATCTTCCATGTCAGCCACAGTGCAGTCCTAAAACCAAACCAAGAACAAAAGGCCTACATTAACCAATAATCACGTAAACACATCATCTCTGAAAACTCTGCAAAACCACCATTTTAACCTCAGCCTGAAATAGTTATTCATGCTGCAAGGGATTAATCAGATTAGTTTCACCCAGTAGGGCTCAAATGTACTGCTGAATAACTATTTTCTGGCCCTGGCAGAAAGCAATAATAAACCTTGAAAGCTAAGAGAACATGGGATTCAATTACAGCCAACAGACTTTTCCAGAAAAACAGAATCCTACACAATAAAACTAGACTCTTAGGAGGCTGGGCACATGAGCTTGCCTTATTTTGATCAACACCAACTTAAGACCTGCTATGTATCAGGCACCAAAATGGATCCAAACAATTTATTTTGTTAAAAATAGAAAAGTGATTTTTTCAAAATATGCTATTGATGACATTCCTGAGGGCCAGAGAACTGCACAGAAAGTGTTATTTACACAGCCCAGGTACAAAAGTCTTTGAACTAATGTAACAAGCTACAGAAGTCATAATTGCTTTCTGCAAGAAAAGCTAGAGAATGGCAACATTCTCATATTCAAAAGTTAAAACAGCAAGTAAATAATGAAACAAGATCTACAGTATCTCTAAGGAGAAATCCCCAAACTCCAAGCATTTAAACAAGCTTAAAATCCAAGATACTTGCCCTTGACACCTGTACAGGGTTTGCATGGCAAGGTTTTGGTAGCAGGGGAACTACAGGGTGGCTTCTGTGTGAAGCTACTAGAAGCCTCCCCTGCCTGATGGAGACTAAATCACCTAAAGAATTTCCAACCGTCTCTCCCTTTTCCACACCAGTTTTCAGACCATTCTAATGTATCTGCAGCATTTCCGTACAAAATAGCATTGATTCTTCTCCCAGTAATGTTTTTTTCTCATATGCACCAATCCCATTCTTTATTACAGCTCATACCAAGTTGGCAGACAAGTACTCTGACAGTTTTTAGAAGGCTAGGATTGTATTTGCCAACTTCCATTCCCCTGCAATCAAAGGCTGATTTAACTGAAAGGTTAGACACTATTTTTAGTAGTTTTATTAATACAATCCAGCAATCTCATATCTCAGTTCCTGTAGCACTCTTGGGTGAATACCATCTGCTACTGGAAACGCTTACTGTTCTACTTCATAATCTGAAAATCTGTAGCTGTAAATTACTGACTTTCTGCAATCGCACATGCAACACCTAAACAAGAAGGGCATTCGGCGGCAAGCCAAACTTGTGCTTCTTTGAACTTGCATTGTACTATCTAGACACTGTTCTTTCACAATGATCCAGCTGATAAAGTTGGGTATTATCATAGCTTGACAACTCAGAATGTTTCTGTCCTTTGACATGATTCCTCAAAACTCGGAAAGGATCACCCATATCACAGAACATGGTCCTTTGGAGTTCAAACAATATATAAGCACTAATGTATTACGACAGAAGTACATTAGACTAATGACTATGAGCAAGTTGGGATGGAACTGAAGTGCTTCACAACCAAAGCAGCGAATTGCTGTCAGAACACTTTCAAAGACACACAGTATTACTCAGAGAACAAAAAGACGAAATTTGCCAAGATTGCCAGAGTTGCTATACATCCTTTTAGTTGTTACCAGTATAAGCACCCTTCACACAGCTGATAAATGGAGTTTTGAAACAAAACTGTAGTCTCACACTATTGGTAGAAGAAGCCAGCCTAGCAGAGTTTGTATTATAAAGGTGGCAGCTCCTTCCGTTACATGCAGTATTTTCCATCTGATGGATAAAACACTCTATGGGACAACAGCTAGGGAGTCTGTTTTTTCAACATGTCCAGAACTTGAAAATCTTTAAATGTAGACCAACTGTTCTAAAAACTAAACCTCTTCCCATTAAAGCTCAAGAAAGTGAGTAGCCTTTAAACCAGTCGCTTAAGGCACAGATAGCAAAAGCAAAATTGGAAATTGAGTTGAGGGACAACAAACAACTGAAACTGACCTTCAGGGACCTTTCTAGTAAGCTGTCATTTCCAGATCTATCATGCAATTAGCACTCTGCACACAGTGAGAACATTACTTCCCTAAACACCTCCATTCCTTCCCTTTTGGAAAGCAAAGTGGAAAAGTAATCAGCCGACCTTCTGAACAGTAGTAGTGAGATCCAAGCACAGTTGAATGATCCTGTTCTTCATTGATGAAAAGTCAGCAATACCCGTAAATGGGGTCCTGCAACAGAAAATTCTCTTTAAAGAGGCCTGTCTTTCTCACTCTACCTTACCAGTGAGGAATAGCAAATGAGAGCAAGCATTACAATTCTGACATCCACACAAGTCTGAGGATACAGTTTTATAATACACAATATTAAATTTAATATACAATTCCTGACTGCGTAGTCCTGCTCTGTCCTTGCACTAAAACTGGTGAACATCTAGCCCTGTGGTGAGCAAGTTCAGAAAACAAAATCAGAAGAAAAGGTCCATTTTCCAAACTATGGTTCTCTCAGCTGCATGCTCACATCGGATGACACTGTACTGTAAAAATCACACTCGTGGGCCTGACAGTGAGTAGACTTCTAACTCCCACATCTATGATCACTTAAACTCAGAGTGGAGCAGGAGGGGGGGGAAGTCTCTAAATGAAGAAAAATGGATTTTCATATTTACACACTGTCGTGGTTTGAGGCGTAAATCAATCTGCCTGCCCACTCACTCCTCCCAACCTTCTTTTCCCCCCCACTTTAC
>JASSUY010020957.1:0-25808 GCA_032466535.1 Forpus xanthops
GCCCAGGGAAGTTGTGAATGCTCCATCACTGGTGGTATTCAAGGCCAGGCTGGACATAGCCTTGGGTGACATGGTTTAGTGGGAGGTGTCCCTGCCCAGAGCAGGGTCGGTTGGAACTAGATGATCTTAAGGTCCTTTCCAACCCTAACTATTCTATGATTCTATGATTCTATGATTCTGACTTTATGATTATGACTAAAAGGAAAGATGATGGGTTATGAAAAGTAATCCCCTCCTTGGAAACTGTCAGGGTCCCCACCCAGAGATGGTTACTTCTGCTTGCCTCTTTCCTGATAAGAGTAGCATTTACCACCATTACTCCTGTTCCTGTGTGTATTCAAGGAGTGAAAAGAAACTGAAGTTGCTGGACTCTGAGGTCAGGAATGATCACAACTGCAGAACTGTTGAGCTGAGTTTGGATGTATTACTACTGAGTCACGGTTTTTGCAATTGGCTTCAGTCACAGCCTGATCAGGTCCATCACCCCTATCTTGTGATTTGATGCTGTTACACTAAACCTCAGATTGATAAACCCTAAGTAAATTTCACTGCAGAATGTAGCAGAAATCACTTCAAAATAGAGAGCATTTTGTTCCTTTGTAGCTTTTGTGTGTTTCAGTGGAATTCAACGTGGTATGCATTATGTATTTCCCTCAGCACAGAAATAACATAGGGAACTTGCAAAAGCTTTTCTAAATCCCTTCCTTGGTATGGCTGAAGTTTGGAAGTCCACAGTCTGAAAAAGCAAAACCCAATGGTTACAGCTGGAGTTTGAGAAATCTGGTGACAGACCTCAGCAAGATTACATGCGTCTGTCCTGGTAAGGTCAACAGCAATACTTTAGTGTGAAACAGCTGCAAAGGGAGCAGAGTAAAGCCATTAGCAGTGTGAGACAGAACAAAAAGGAAACAAAGAAAAGGGCAGCATTGCAGGAAGCATGAATAGAGTATCTTCTGCCTGTACAGTTTTTCATCACAACCTTTGGCTTTATATTTGGGATGTTGGAATCTTTCTAAACCGGTGAAGCAATCAAAACATGTATAAAACAAATATACTTTGGAGGTCACAGGACCTTGTTGTGATCAGCTTACTGCAGTATCGTGCTGAGCATTGCAATGTTCAGCTCAAGCATGAAACTGGGTCCAGGAATCCCCACGTTCCACTACTGCTGCTCACAGTCTGTGACCACTGAGTACTTCTTTCTATCAGGTGTTTTCACGCACAAAAGTAGATTTTTCAGAGCAGAGTTCTCGAGACTTAAGGAAGGGGCAAATGAAACCATCTGAAGTTGATTCCTTTTCTTTAGAGAGACAAACTGGTTCCAGCACCAGGGCTGAAGGAGTAAGTATTGCTGGAGAAGAAAAGGACCAAGCAAGAGCAGGCAAGGGATGTACAGCCCCAGAATATCTCCTGAGCAGCTGCATTGGCTTTTTCCCAGCACAACACTACAAGAGCCCACCAGTAACATATCATACCTCCTGAAGCTCCCCACAGTAAGCATTTTAGAGGAGGTCAGACTAGATGTGTGCTTGCTCAAGCAGCCTGCTTCTACCAGCCCTGTGTGGTTTATGTTCCCCTCAATCTTAGCTGTTTAATAAGCTTTACTGTTCAATGACTTTTTTTTTCTTGCTCTCTATCTGAAGCACTGGGGATTCTCAGTTAATAGCTTGTCCTATTGTGTTTTGTCACATCCTTTCTTGTGACTAGCAATTTATCAGTTGTATTGATTGAAATAAAATTATAGACTTCCCAATCTTTCCTAGCCTGCAGAGTGTCTTTCAAGAACTCATAAAGTATCTCATGAGGTAGCTCAAGTGATGATGAGCCCTACTTTACAGAATAGTTAAGAGGATGCTCTTTTAGAGCTATTACATTTGGGCTATTAAGGTAAAACACTAAACAGGGATACCAAGGGTGACTTCCAGCTCTCTTGTTCATAGAATCATAGAATAGTTAGGGATGGAAAGGACCTTAAGATTGTCTAGTTCCAACCCCCCTGCCATGGGCAGGGACACCTCCCACTAAACCATGCCACCCAAGGCTATATCCAACCCTGCCTCGAGCACTGCCAGCGATGGAGCATTCGCATCTTCCCTGGGAAACCCATTCCAGTGCCTCACCACCCTTACAGTAAAGAATTTCTTTCTCATATCCAATCTAAACTTCCCGTGCTTAAGTTTGAGCCCATTACCCCTTGTCCTCTCACTACAGTCCCTAATGAAATTTCTTTTCTTCTCTGGAGTATAGCTACATTTTCTCTTTGTGTTGTGGTTTTTTTTTTTTTTTTATTTTTCACAGAGATAGGAAAATAAGAGCTCATGGTTTGAAATTTGAAATCATCTGTTGAACATCGCAAGATGCGCATTGAGCTTTGTACAGGGAGCCATGATGATTTTGTACACAGGTGGCTGAGCAGTGAAAGAAAAAAAACCTAATTGTTCATGAAAGTGGTGCCTGAGGGAACTGTTATCAAAGTTAATTGGATCTGTAAAATAAGGAAAACATTATTTGCTGAATATCCAATTCAAGCTCTTTGCTATAATCCGTCAGAGTAAAGCCTTAATGAATGTGTTCATGAATTGTTCACATTTGCAACCGAGGGAGCAAAATTCACATTCAAATTTACAGAACCAATCAACAGAATTTGAAGGTTGCCATGTGTCTGCTGAACAAATTGGAAGAGAATCCAGATTTTTTTAAGTACTCTTGAAATTAATAACTTTATAATTTTTCCACTACCTGAATTCCTTAGAGGGTAGGAAATGAACACTCTATGTTAATTTTCAGGAAAAAAAAATTTACAAGAACGAGACTGCAGCCCAAGGAAACATATCCAATAGTTGTATATTTTCTTCTGTTCTGTTTTGCTGCTCTTCAGATTTAATCACATCTCTCTTTGCCCTTATCTCATAAAGAGATTTGCTGTGTGTACATTTAATATAAACATAGTAGAACATAATCAGTGCAATAGGAAGGTAGAAAAGACAAAGTGGGAGGGATAGGTTTAAATGTGCTTTGTGAGTGAGGCATAATTGTGTTTGAGAATCACATGGCTTTGGAAAGCTAAAGATATGTAATTTCACCTTGTGAAAAATAGCAGGAGTTATGTATCTGGCACATTGTAATTTACCTTTGGTCACGCATACACATGGGAAAACATTTTGTTGCTCATTGGTATAGCATTTACTGGAATCACGTACAGTTAATGCAAAAGCCAAGTTATCTGTCAGAACCTTGTTCTACAGCTAAAGTCATCACCAATCTCTATAAACTATATTTCCAGGAACCAATTAAGCTCCTTTACCCCCAGATCATGCATTAGTTCCAGGTAAAAAGGAGACTGACAAACCTTTCCGTGAAGGTATATTTGACTTTTCAGGCTTAGGATTTCCCTTGAGTGAAACTCTTGCAAAGGTGCTCTGAACAAGCATGTCCTCAAGGACTGTGACCACGTGCCAAGTTCTCTCTCTCTCTCTCTTTTTTTTTTTTTTTTTTTTTTTTAGCATTGGCTACATAGAATCATAGAATCAGAACAGTTTGGCTTGGAAAGGACCTTAAAGCTCATACAGTTCCAAACCCCCTGCCATGGGCACAGACACCTTCCACTAGACCAGGCTGCTCAAGGCCCTGTCCAACTTTGCCTTGAACACTGCCCGGGATGGGGAAGCCACAGCTTCTTCTCTGGGCAATTTGTGTCAGCTCCTCACCACTCTAACAGGGAAGAACTTCTTCATGATGTCTAACATGAATTCTCCCTGTTAGTTTGAACCAATCACACCTTCTCCTATCACTACAGTCCCTGAAGAAGAATCATAGAAACATACAATAGTTAGGGTTGGGAAGATCATCTAGTTCCAACACCTCTGCCATGGGCAGGGACACCTCTCACTAAACCATGTCACCCAATGCTCTGTCCAACCCAGCCTTGAACACCGCCAGAGATGGAGCATTCACAACTCCCCTAGGCAACCCATTCCAGTGCCTCAACACTTGCACAGTAAAGAAATTCTTCCCTATATCCAATCTAAACTTCCCCTGTTTAAGTTTGAATCCACTACCCTGTGTCCTATCACTACAGTCCTTCATGAAGAGCCCCTCCCCAGCATCCCTATAGGCCCCCTTCAGATACTGAAAGGCTGCTATGAGGTCTCAACACAGCCTTCTCTTCTCGAGGCTGCACAGCCCCAGCTGATAAGTGCTCCAATCACCTATCATCCTCGTGGCCATCCTCTGGACTCGTTCCAGCAGTTCCATGTCCTTCTTATGTTGAGAACACCAGAACTGCACACAATACTCCAAGTGAGGCCTCATGAGAGCAGAGTAGAGGGGCAGGATCACATCCCTCAATTTGCTGGTCCCATTCCTTTTGATGCACCCCAGGATACGATTGGCTTTCTGAGCTGTGAGCGCACACCGCCAGCTCATGTTAAGTTTCTCATCAACCAACACCCCCAAGTCCTTATTCTCAGGGCTGCTCTGAATCTTTTCTCTGCCCAACCTGTAACTGTGCCTGGGATTGCTCCGACCCAGGTGTAGGACCTTGCACTTGGCGTGGTCAAACTTCATCAGGTTGGTCAAGCCCACCCCACAAGAGTGTCAAGGTCCCTCTGGATGGTATTTCTTCCCTTCAATGTATCAACCAAAACACATCTTGGTATCATCGGCAAATTTAGTGAGGGCACACTCAATCCCACTGTCCATGTCACTGGCAAAGATGTTGAACGAGACCGATCCCAACACTGATCCCTGAGGCACATGACTCGTTACTGGTCTCCAGCTGGACATTGAACCATTGAGCACAACTCTTTGCATGTGACCATCCAGATAGTTCTTTATCCACTGAGTGGTCTACCTATCAAATTGATGTCTCTCCAACTTAGAGACAAGGATATCGTGTGGGACAGTGTCAAACACTTTGCACAAGTCCAGATAGATGACATCAACTGCTCTACCCCTGTCCATCAGTTCCGTAGCCCCATCATAGAAGGCCACAAAATTGGTTAGGCAAGATTTCCCCTTAGTGAAGCCACGCTACCTGTCACCAACCACCTTGCTCTTTTTCTTGTGCCTCAGCATGACTTCCAGGAGAATCTGCTCCAAGATTTTTCTAGGCACAGAGATAAGACTGGCTGGTCTATAATTCCCCAGGTCAACCGTTTTCCCCTTCTTGAAAATGGGGTTATATTCCCCTTTTCCTAGTCGCAATATAACCCCAGCATGTCTTCACTATGGGGAGATACTGCCTGAGAGTTCCACTCCAGCATCCTTGTAGGCTCCCTTCAGATGCTGGAAGGCTGCTATGAGGTCTCCACGCAGACTTTTCCAGGCTGAACAGCCCCAGCTTTCTTAGCCTGTCTTCACATGAGAGGCGGTCCAGCCCCCTACATCTACATTAGTGATTTTGTTTGACACGGAAGTGCACTTTTAAAAGAAGTCTCACTGTTGAATCAATCTATTGTGCTTTGCTTTGTATTGTCTTGCAGTCTCAGAACATAATGTGGATTCTTTTGGCGTGAATCGGAACCAGAAGGTGCCTTGTAGGAGTGTACCTAGAGCAGCCCAGCTGGTACTGGGTTGTCATCCCATGGCATCGAATATAGAGTTAGTCCAAATGAAACCACCAAAACACATACAGTGTGGATATTACACCCTCAGCAGCAGCTCTTTCTCATTCCATACCTGCTCTTACAGCGCTGAAACAATTGCTAATATAGATAGAGATGTCTGCAGGCTTCTGATTGCTTGGCTTCTGAAGAGGTTATAACCCCTGTTTCGTGCTTTTCTTATCCCCTGCTGAAATTTCTGCCATTATATATCATGGTGTCGTGGTTTCAGGCGTATGAAGCAGCATATCATTACATTGATTGCAGTATTTACTCATTCTTTCTTTCTTGCCTTTTTTTAAAAAGAAAATAATCCAAAAATGCAGCTTATGGAGAAAAACAGCTGGTAAAGGAAAAGCCTCTGTTATGCACAGACACCTCAGCATTTAGTTCTGTCTTACACTCCAGCTTATCTCAATTTACATTCAAGCAACTATTCAAACAGAAAAATGTGTAAAAGTACCGGGAGAGGCATCCTATTAAAAATCTTCAATACAGTGCATAGGTGCAGGCAATGAGCAGTCTATAGCTGTATCTACCAGCTGCCCTTAGCAACCACTCAGCTGTGAGAAAAGAGCCTGGCTCCTGGAATAAAACCTGCAGGATAACACATTTGCAACAGCAGTATTTTTCCTTTTAGAGTACAATTGGACACCCAGTTTGGAATAGTCATGCTTGGTTAGGAAGGCGAGTAAACTCTTTCCATTAAAAGTAGTCAGTGCAGAAGTGGAAAATCAGTTACGTTCATCACACTTGTGGTTTTCTAGGATTCACAGTATATGCAGCCATGTAGATACCATTGATTCGATGCTTTCTTAAGTCCTTATTATGTGAAGAAGCTCCTCATCATCCTGCCACATTTCCTTTATTCAGATTTTATAGAACTATTTTCCCCTGAGAAACCTGTGTGATGATATATTTTAACTCAGGAAGGAAGCTATATTCAAGGATTAAATTCAAATTTATACTATGCTTTTGTTTTAAAAGAATCCTAATTTTAACAATTTAATACCTTAAAATGAATTGTAAAGTTAAAAAGTCAACTTTCAAATAAGTACAAACCAATTAAAGTATTATTTTGTATGTCTGATCTTATTCTGATTCTTCAGGAGACAATCAATCAGAACAGAGGGGGGAAAAAAGCATCCAACACAAAATGGGTTCATGTTAAATTTCTCCTGCTCTGATATAGAAATGAAACCGATGACAACTTGGTCTGGAGTTCCACAATTTTCAGATCTGCTGTAACATTCAGAATTGTGCTTCCCACCCCTAAAGGTTATTTATTTCATATCTTTCCTGACAATGAAAATCACAATGTGATGCATGATATTCATATGGATTTTTTTATTTTAACTTCCTTTAAGGATAATGTTTTAAAATAGCTTTAGTCTGCATTTGGGTAAAAGATGACATTCATAGATAAATTGCACTGAAACACCAGAAATGTCACCAGCTTCCAACAGGATCCTTTTTTTTGGCGTGCATACAAAGGTGGTCGTCTCTTTTGCTTCCCAACAAACATTAATGAGTAGTCAATGCTCAGTAGCCTCTGCTAGCTGCAGCACCTATTCTTCTGTTTATGTGTGTATTTTCTATAACAAAATCACCACTGTGCCTTCACCCTGGAAAATAAGGATAAAGTAGAGATGCAAACGGTGAACTGGAAGTTAAAGGAATGAAGCTGAAGAAAAGATAGTTCCTGTTTCCACTGCTCATAAGCAAAACTCTCATTAACATCACTGAAGGCAGCTTTTCATAACTTTCATTTGGTACCAACATTTCCAAAAGTTGGAGTTTCTTCATGCCATGAGAAATTTTCAACTGCAGATAAAAGAGGGTCATGTTTCCTACCCAAAGAGCTTGGACCCTCAGCCCAGACAGGAGAAACACTGCAGCAAGACCATGGGAAGGAACAGAGGTTCCCGCAGGTAGGCAACATGCAAATATTTGGGTTATTTTTCTGCAAGAGGCAAATGTTTCAACTTGCTTATCTGTTTTTTTTCAACTCCGTTTGCGGCCTTTGTCTTGCTGGGCTGGGAGATGGTGATTTGGGATTTGGAGCACATTTGTGTTCCTGAATGAAGTCAGAGTGTGCTTGCTTGGAGGGAAATGTGTTACTGGTGTTGCTTGCTATGACGCTGCTGCTCTTGATTGAAAGGAGCCTGCTGAGGCTTACTGCTGAAATTACGGGAATCTTCAATAATGCCACTGACAGCCCTCAGAGGGGGATAGAAAACACAGAAGGGAAAATGTTAAGGTAAAATTATGTTGATGGTGAAGTTAGCTGTTTATATAAACTGTTACTGTTACAAGCCCAACAGTGACCTTTTCTCACATAGGCTGATGGAGCTTGTTCCAGGCAAAACTATTTCCAAGTGTGCTCACAAATGAGGATTTTGCAGGGTCCTGGCAGTTTCCATTTGAGTCACCTCTTGAGAATGAGACAGGAGCGAGAATACCAGGGGCCAAAGCACCCCAGTTTGTGCTGATCGACTATGGGCATTAAGCATGATAGGAATTTGGGAGCAAATAAATACTCTTGCTGACTATCCACACAAGATTTTCAGTTCCTTTTCCCATTGCTTCTGATCTCTTCACATCACTAATAACACAGTGCCTACTTCACTCCAATTCTTAGATACTTACATAAACATTAACAACAACCATACTAGTGGTTATGCTAAAAAAATCTCACCACTCAAAATCAGCATAAAAGTATTCAGAATCTCTCTTTTTTCAAAGAGCTGGGTAAATACACTTTTTAATCAATTTCAAAGCAATTTGACTTCAGTCAATAGCTGAAAATTAATAGATCAGAAAGCATCTGGTTTTCTTAAGAAGGGTACCACAGGGTCTGTTTGGTAGGTAAGATGTCAGAGGAGTCAGAACATATCTCCTTCACTATACTGACCAAGTGAAAACTTGAGTCTCCAGCAATATCATCATGGTATGTGGACTCCATACACCAAGATACCTCTGTGTAGCTACTGAAGCACTGGAAGTAACTCAAATATTAAAAGCACTTTAAAAGATGCTTTTGAAATTTAATATTAGATAGGAAAGAAAAAATAGGTGGAATCAAAAAATCAGAGCAAAATATGTGAAACAACCTCCTTTTATTTTGCTTCTAAACCTAAAGAACTGTGGTCTGTTCAATTGCTGAATAGATAAATTCTGAAATAGCTGCATTGTGCTTGCTTGGAGTGTTTCCTTCCTTAATTTTGTGCAATTATTTACTTTATTGCCAGAAGGGCAATGTATTTCCTTTAGGCACCATTGAACATAGAGGCCATGCTTGCTTGCTTTATTCATGTGAGCGCAGGACTTGATGGTCATTTACCAGCATGGCTACCCGCCCACGGTTCATTCTGCCCTGTGTCCTCAGGCTTTCCAGCTTAACTCTCAGCAAGGCACCAGCTCAAAATATTTCATTTTCAGTCCTCAGAGTCATCAAGATGGAAGCCACCACAGAGAAGATAAATTCTGTCAAGCATGTGGTACACACAGTCCAGTGGCTGGCGCTAGACTTGTCTGTCTAATGCCAAACAAGCCTTCAGCGGAGAATTATGGACATCAGTGTGACAGCTAGCCCACAGCAGGGACCTGAGGCCTTCTGAAGCCTAATATATGAGCTGGAGCAGAACAGCCAAGCTCTGCATTTGATGCTATGAAACCTCTCTCTTCTCCAGACCTGGCACCAAGGTGGTAATAAGAAACAATAATTGCTTTTCAGGTTTAGACCCAAACAGGAAAAACTATTCGGAAAGACTGACACAGGCAGTGTTCTATTCATCCTAAATGTTGCCAGGCAAAATAACCTCCAAAAGTAGTATTTGCTCTTCTAAGGAGAACAGTTGGAGGAAAAGCTGGCCAACCTGAGCGTCCCCTGTACCCCAAACACAGCAGCAACAGCAACCAAACCAGTTACAGAATTTGTAGTTGTATGTATGTATGTGTTCTGCCTGCATGAATGGTTAATACCAGAAATGGCAGAGTGAACAGGAACACAGTGTCTTGAAAAGGAAAAATTTGATTACCCTCTAAATCTGCTATCTCAAGTGGGAGTGATTCATTGACACCAGTAGACACAACAGCAAGGAATCCACCATTAAACACAGACATTTTTCATTTATTGATTTCATTAAACAAATACTAAGCAAGGCAAGCAATTGCCAGTCGAAGAAAATACATTGTTATTAATGGGTGTAAGGAAACAGTCCTCTGAGAAAAACAGCAGTAGGTTGAGCAGAGAAGTGTGCAGAAGCTATAGCTAAGTAATGCAACCCAGAGATCATCTTTGCATCACAGCTTCCACCCCAGTGGGAGTCTTATCTGTGACTTTGCCCCTAAGCTGTTATCCATACAGCAATGTTAACAATATATGTCATCTGGAAATTAGTCTCCAGCTCCCAGCAGCATAGTAGATAATGACATGTAGTGTCTTCTTATATAGTGTTTCAAACATCCTCCAGTAAGATACATTAACAGTTGACTTTGTTCTCTTGCTGGAGGCTGTGAGCCAAAAGATGAAAGAAATTAAGAAAATAAAGCATGCATAAACAAAAAAAAAATAAAAGAGAGAAAAGAATCATTACATTCCCTAAGGCATCTATGCTTCAGAAGGACCAATGGCCACATGGTTTATTAAGATGATCCTGAATTATGCAGTGAAACCTCCAGCATAGAGACAACCAAAGCACAGCTGGCTTGACTAGGCAGTTGCAATGAAGTACTTGTCTGTAACTTTTTCTGGATGTTTTTTCTTACCAAGTATTCTGTAGGCACATATGTGCACAAAGTTTTTAGTGGAAGAGTGCTGTTATTGAATTCAATAGCACGCACAAATTCACACGTTGTCAAGAGTTTTGCTGAATATGAACCTTGGGTTTCCCTTTCAAGAAGAACATCTTCTCCTTTTAACCAGTGCTTTCTTTAAAAAAGAAATCAGCATCAGATATTGATCTCTGATACAGCTGAAATTCCTTCATGGATTGCACTGGTAATTCAAGTAATGCAACAGTTCTATATGAAGAGGAGTTCTCAGCATCAGAAGTCTAATCTGAAATTAGCTTGTGTTTCTTCCAGGAAATGCCTGTCACACTCATTGTTTCATGTCAGTTTAAGCAGCCAAACAATCTGAAGAGAAAGAAATGCCCTCATTTACGCAAGCCTCATCCTAGTTTGTAAGTATCGGCTTTCTAATTACTAGAATAATTTTTTAAGAATGATGGTATGCTTAACTCTGCCAAGAACACTTATGAAAACTTTGTCCCGACACAACAGTGCCTTTGAGTAAAACAAGCTGCAAAATCCATTGCAAAGGCTATAGTGGTTTTGGTTCTGAAGCAGCCATTTTTCTGTATCACTCCAACACCAAACACTGGTACCTTTCAGCTTCTTTATCCACGCCAGGCAGGACTGTCCACCTCCTGGCTCTTCCTCTGCTCTGCTTCCCCTTGATGCAGTTGGCAATGAAGGAACACCAGGACTGTCTGTGTGCTTACTGGCATGAGGGGCTGTGATCCTCAGGGATTTGCTTGGACAGCAGAGCTGAGATGCTTATCACTGAGGGTGGCTCCAGAAGCATCTCTCATGGTTTGGGCTCATATGTGCTCATCCAGGCTGTGTGTATCCAGACACAAATTCCCTGTTGAGTTTCCCTCATGTGATCACAGCCCACCGAAAGAAATAAAGTTCATAAAAAGCTTGATAAAAAAAGTTCAATAAATAAAAAAAGATTATAAAATAAATAAATGTGTTAAATAAATAATGTTAAAAAAAAAAAAAAAAAAGAGAAAGAAAGCACTAGAATGCCAGACAATGTCAGGGCAGCTATGGTCAAATAGCAGCTCCATTTCAGGGCAGAGGCCAAGTCCTAAGCAAGGGTCAGACTCTGATAGTTTCAATCATGTTACTGTATCAGTTGTCCTGTTTCTGACATGGGCTGACACGGAAGATGGCAGAATCTGGTTCCATCTCAGAAGAAAACAGAGGTTGACTTTTCTCATAGCTCTACCTTCAGTGATAAAAAAGAATGCATAGAACAGTAACCATACATCTATATCTTACCTCTTGTCTTACATGACTTTCCTCCAGTCACATGTTCTTGTTGCAGCAAATTCTGTCTCATCACAGCAATGGCCACTGCCTGTGCCTGTCTCACACATGAGAAAAGCAAGTGCTGGATATGTAATTTGTTTTCCATGTTTTGTTTGGCTCTGACACGGCCAGGGAATATAGGGCTACCCTTGGGCAGTGCTCTCTGTATTTGGAAAGCGCCTATATTGGTCCACAGGCTCAGCCGGTAAAAACAAGAGGAAAATGTGAAAAACACAATTCAACACGCACTGAAGCTCAGGCTCCAGACCCAGAACTTGCTTGTTTTCTGTTCAAGGTTTGAATTCTTCTAATAGAGTGCCTGTGTGTGCGCATGTGAGTGTGTGGTTTGGCATCAATATTTCCTTCAGGAATGTGTCCACACAGCTAAACAAAATACCTCCCTGGGGGCAGCTTGTGTTTTACAGTTGCTGCAGCACAGAGAAGAAATCCGCTTTTGCAAAGACAGAAATGGAGTACATCCTGCCAGGGTATGAGAAAAGCTTCATGTTTGACACCATTAACAACCAAATTAAATTCAAAAATAATATTTTATTCCAATGCACTTAGAACAGGAGCCTCGAAAACTTGCCTATCTCTTTGGAAAAAGAATGGGAGATAAATGCATGGAAATAATACATATTTTCTAGCTATAAAAGGACTATGACCAGGCACCTTTTTCAAACTGCTCTTTAAACATGTTTCACATGCTTTATAAGTCATTTTTTTCCCCTAAGGCTTGGTCTGTTAACAAAGAGGTGTATTAAATACACATGAACAAAAAGATCAGCTCAGAGCTTTTCCCTGTGTTTGCAAATGTTGATTCCTCTACACGGCTACTAAGGCCTGACATCAGGTCTCTCTCAATGAGGAGTCAGCATCCTCAGAGGGCAACAAATACATTTAGCCTTTTCCTAGCAAGTTCAGCACTTGATAGGAAGGCTTAGAAAATTCATCTCACTAAAGAATTTCTTTTTGTTCTCACTACTATCAAAGTATAAAGCTAAACAGAGACAGTTTATTGGCATCAAGAACCAATACACTGTGCTTGGAAATGTAACCCTTCTTTAAAAAGTATGTGTAAAGCAGAATCAAAGAGTTTGCTTTGATCACTTTGGTACTTTCCTGAATGTTGTTTGGTATCTTTGACTCTGTTCGTTCCATTTCTCTTTGGTGTCAGAGAGAAAATGGTGTGGACAATGCTATCATTCTCCACCTAGCACATTGTTTTATCACAGAAGCTCATGTACTTAAATTAAGCAATAGGAAGAATTGAAACCGTGTCTTTTTGATGTGAACAAAGTTGATGCCAACTTTTTTGTTAGTGTACAATTAGTGAATAAAATGGGTTGATGCTCTAAGTGCAATTCATAGTGTGGCAGCTGCTGTGCTGTCTGTACATGTACTTTCCCCCAGAGCAAGCCCAGCCTTTCTGAGAGCGCCACGTAGCTGCACAGTACTGCTTGTACAGCAGCTTTAATGCTGTATTCAGATTAAGGTCCAGTGGGGCAACTCTATATCTCTTGTCAGTGCATTACCACATCCTTCTCTGGGCTGGACTCCAAGACCTCCAGCCTCTATTTCAGGCAGCTGTGGACTCTCTCCTAGAAAGCCATGGACCATCTCCTTATGCCTCTGTAGCTTCAGTTCTCATATTGGTCAAAGTGACCGCTGCTGCTCAGCAGTCAAAGAAATCCCATTCCAAGGGGCACCACAGAAACAAAGATTCCAACCTGCCTGGCCTCTGCAGTCCTTGTGTGCCTGGATTTCTACTTCTGTGAAAGACGGGAATGTATATGCATAGAAAGATTGTCTACATGACCCTTTCCACCCCTACTATAGAACTCCCAGTAACACCTATAGGAAAATGAGCTTTGAATGCAGGAGACTGTGATGGGGCTGCAGTGCCCTGAGCCACAAAGCTGACAGCCAGATTTGCCAGAAGACAAGGACACAACTGTTGGAAAAGTAACTGGGGCAACAAGAAATCGGAAGCAGAAGGGAAAAATGCCCACATTGTCCCATCCCCCCCTTCACTGAATATTCTCACTGTTCTTTCTGCAGCCCACAAAGTCTGAATCCATCCTCCTCAATCTTGGGTGACCAAAAGTGTACATAATATGCCAGATGACCAGATCCCTGTTTTTACACTTGTGTCAATATGCCTTTGTCTCTGCTGGTTGTAACTCCTTCGATGCATCCTAAGATTGCATTAATTTTTTTCATGTCAATTCTGACTAGTGGCTAATATTTACCCAAGATTAATGAGAAAATGTGTAGTAAGAAACTTGGTACATTTTTTTGCACCCTCTATCATTGCCATGTAATGAGCTCTCACAATACAGTAGAAATTCCATACTAAAATTCAGAGCCAAGCACGTAATGCTATTAGATTAAATTATTTCCATTAATCCAGTCTCCAGTGATCTATATTTATTTCTTTAAGCTACTCTGATTTTCTTTGTTGATACTGGCTCCTAAACATTTGCTTGAAGTTATGTCAATGAAAGTGTATATGGTAATACTTGTCACAAAGAGAGATTGTGATTAGTATAGTAAAGATAATGCCTCAGTCATGTGTCTTTGTGCTACCAGGAAGTCATTATTTCACACAGACTGCTTGGGTATAAGGTAGACGATGAATATATTAACTCTGGATAATTTAAGGTAAACAGACAGGGTTTTCCTTTAGTATTTACCCAAGATTACTGGGGAACTGCTCAGCTTCTTTCCATCTTGTGCACTCACACATGATTTTACCCTTTTGGAGCTATTTATTTGAGGAACAATGTTTTAACAAAGAACATTTAAATTGCCTCTGCAAACTTTAGCATGACTTTACTCTTGTATACTCTATGTATATGTATATCAGGAGGACACTTTACATTTCAAAGGCAACAGGCTTCTCATAGTTTTTTGAAGAAAGCTTCTTATTTCAAGAGAGCCGCTCATTTGCAAGGGCAGCCTCAGCTCTCAGCAAGAGAAAGCACTGCAGTGACTCACTAGCTCTCACTGCTGATAAGATTGCTTTTTGCCCCAAATGCAGTTTGCCTGGTTTTCAGCTTGGGAAACTTCTTTAAATTCTCCAGTGACTTTGCCAGCTAGACAACGACAGCATCAGAGTGCGAATCACACCATTTCAATGGGCTGATTGTGAAATAAATATGAACAGAAACAGCAGGGGGTGGCTTTTCTTTAGCAGTCACAGTTTTCTTTTCACTATATGCCCTTAAAATGCCCAGGCAACCTATTAGTGGAGGGGAAGATTGATAGAATTGCATTTACATTTTAAATCAAGCCAAGTTCTCACTTCCCCAGCCACAACCCTTCTAAAACATCAAACAAACAAACAAAACAAAACAAGAAAAGCTGCAGCCAAACAGAAAGGAGGAAAATAAATGTTAATTTGATTAGTCTTCTAATGGAAATCAGCTTAATGGCCCAAAATCAAAAGTGTAGACGTTAAAGACCTTGTCTTGTTCTACACATGAAAGGCACAACACTGAAACTGGGGTGATTCTTCACTCAAAATATTTCTCTTTATGCCATTCTTTAGTGCTTTCCTCAGTACATTACCCAGCTGTAATGTTTTCTCAGTTTTGTATCATTACTTCTCTTTCCTTTTGTGAATAACTATAAAAGTTAAAAGCAACTTCATAAAACAGTGAGAGTCAGTAGGCACACTGTTGCTGAGAGAGTCCCCCAAACCCATGCTCACGTCTGACTTGCCTTACACCCAGCCAGTGGCCTTGAGGACCTATTCCTCCCGTGGCTACAGCTGCCTGGGGCACCCATGCCAAGGTGGGCTATGTTAATGCACTTTGGGCACTCACCTTCATCACCCAACTGAAGCAAACACAAACTAAAGCCACACTCTACGGACATCTAGTCATCTGGGGATTCATTACATGTGGTTCAGGAGCAGAAAGAGAATCTTCCTCCATGGCTTTACTTTTATCAAAAGGATTTAAAACAGAAAAGTTGCAATGAAATTCAGTTTTAAATGACAGTTACATCTGAAACACAGCCTGGTGCTGACACCGTCTTCTGACATGCTCGGGTATATATTTTTGCTCTATTTCAAGGCAAGCTGACAGAACAAAAGCATAATTATTCTCTATTGATTTTCTTTAGCAGAACAAAAATAGAGATATTCTCATCTCCTCTGGATTTTACCTGGTAGAGCGGATCATCAACTGTTCCACACTATTTTATACATTTTTGTTTTGTAGAAGAGCATTTACATGGTACTTGTCACATCATTTGGGTTTAGGACACTGGCAAAGGCGGCTTTGAATATGCATTGTGACTCTGACAGACAGGACTCCGAAAGGTAATATGTTCTTTGTGAAAAACAAGTCATAATGTGCCTGATTTACTCTTGCCTTGCCTTCAAGGCTTTTGTGCTACTAAGGCAAATGAACTGAACACTAGTTTTAATCTAGAGTGAGATTGTGGGTATGCAGGAGTCTGTGACTTGTGCCATTGATTTCAGTGATAGCAGGATTTCTTCCACTATGCTTAAATATGAAACATGAAAAGCAGTGTATTAAAAAAGAAAGCAGAAATATGGAGACATGCTGTGTTATATTGTCCTAGGTTACCGGCTGGGCTTAAACTACAACATATATGGACACGTACTTTATCTTCTCAGCCATCTGAGAATCTGTTTCACCTTGCAGTTGTTCTAGCCTGCTGGAAGAACTGTTGTTTGTATCTAGAAATACACACAGCAACATAAGCTTTGACGTTTGCAGGTTTCTAAGCAAGAATAAACAGAAAACTGACCCTGCTAGCATGCTAAGCAGATAGTAAAAAGCTCCTGTGCAGGCTGCAGTTGAGCAGAGAAGTCTCTATGGGTTCCTACTTGGCTCTGACCCGACTGTTATACAGAGTTGCACTTTCAGTCTCATCTGTTTATATTTTTTTAGTGACATAATGCTTCTGAAAGGTGCATGAATACCAGTCCTAGAAAATTAAGTCACTCATCTCCTCGCAGATTAACCTTGGCATAGACAAGAGCTCCTTGGAGGGACGGCACATGGCTCAGACCTTGTGTTTCTTCAGACATTGAATTCCCCAGTGGACTCTTACCGGGGACAAATTTGGTAGATGAATACATTTATTTGTATCACCTCTAATACATTCCTTCCTAGCTGACATGATTTTTCATCATGAGTGTAATTAGGGAGGGTGTTAAGCTGACTAGCAATGATACGACCTGGAGGTATCTGCCACATTTGCATGTGCATAGGGAGAGAGGTCGCAAGGGCAGGGGAAGGGCTGGAAAGCATGAATAACTTGCTTTTAATACTAAGCACCCCTCAAAACCTGAACAAGGGTCTCTCTACAAAACCCTGTTATTGAGGCCCTGACTTCAGTGTTAATAAAGAATGGTATTACCTTAAGATAACTCATATACACAAGTGGTCTCGAAGCCCAGACACCATGCAGACAAGGCTCTTGTGTGCAGCAGGGAGGAAAGGAGGCAGCTCTGCCTGAGCCCACGCCCAGCCAGCAAGCCAGACTGAAAGCACCACTGTTGTTTCACTGAAGTCTGTGAGTTACTCTAAAGTAAAATTGCCTTTTTCTTAGCAAGGCGGTGAAGGCTTAAGCCTCTAAATCCTGCATTACTTGAATCAATAAACCTTGCAGTCACTGAAAAGAGTATCACCAATGGGGCTAAAAGCACATAATCTCCCGTCTCCCTGGTGTTGATGGCTGTGTTCCCACAGCGTCCGTGGGAAATACCATTATTCCTGTTACACAGACAACAGCCAAGACTCAGACTGGCCTGGCTACATCTTCACCACAGTGACAGGCGTTCTCGCGGACATCTCCGTACCATTTGCAGCACTGCCATCGTGCTGAGCGCCAGATACCCCTGTGGATGCAAAAGCCTGCTGCAGCAGCAGGTTGAACACACCACCTGCAGAGACAGCTGGTAAGCACAGCCAGTGCCAATGATTCCCTCACTGGTCCAAGGCAGCACAAGGAAATTATTCCTGTTCCTTAGTCCTGCTGGCCTGTCCTGTCTCTGTCCTGGACCACAGGACTCCCCATTTCCATATGTTTTCCTGCAGGAAAAATGCCCAGTGCCAGGTTCATGCTGACAAGCCATTCAGATTTCAGAACATCTCATTTCTTTTTCTGATCCAGATGGCTTAGCTGCTTCAACACCCGTTTTATCAAACAGGCTTTTGAGCAGTAACATCTGTTTCCTCAATATGTATGTAATATTTTAAGTAACAACAGCAGTGTAGAAAAAAGAAACCTGCACCAGGTCCTGCAAAGAGGACTTCTGCTTAATTCCCATGGGAAAACATCATCGCGACACTAACCCAGTGACAGCCCTGAGGTCCTGCCTTGTCCATTGCCCACAGCCTGGTCAAGCCATGTGTATCACCAGCAGAGGCTTATTGCTAGTATGCAAGAGAAAAAGAGTCATATTGGATTCCCCCACCTTCAAAATGCAGGCACACTGCTACCATACCTGGTTTCACTTCTGTACTAGGGGAAGCTGGCAGCATTGTGCACCAGCACCTTTGAGACCCAGGGCAATATGCGAGGCTGCCCCTATCCCAAAATTCAGTGCTGATGTCTACAGAAAGGATCAATACAGTGCACTGCAGCACAGAGAGAAAAAAACAACAAAAAAATAAGACCTTAATCAAAACTCCAGGGTTTTCGAAAAAGCCCTGTGCTGAGATCGAAGTCTGCATGGCAGTTTAGCTCTGCCCTGAAGCAAGAAGTGGCACTTTTGCCATAACAGCCATCTGAGTCACTTGGCTTTGAATCGCATCTTAAATACACGGGGCTTTCTCTGTAAAATGCTGGTTTACTTTTCTTTTCCTATTTTTCAATATAATCAGAAGCTTATTTCATGAGGTGTCTAATGGCAGCCCCTGACTATTTGAAAATAAACATTTCCATTAAACAAGTGCATTTTGGTGATAGGAAGTCCGCGACTTGAAAGGGCTTTTGTCAAAAGTTGGTGGAGGCCCTGGTAGACTGTTCAAACATGGGAGGAATTTCTGTCTGCATAGTGAGTCCTTTGACTTTTAGAAAAATATTATTGTTTGAGTTTTCAGTGACTTGGAAGCAAAAAGGACAACATAGCTCAAAACTTAAAAAAAGAGAAAGTATGTCAATTAACGTGGTTATGTCATGATAGGCCTCTGAGTTTCCTCTCTACCCGTGTGTCTTCTTTTACTATGGAATAGTCCTTATAAAAGAGTAAATAAATGCTCTGTAAATAGCACTCGGGGCTGTAGTGACATCATCAGCTTCAAGAGTTCATACAAAACTTAGAGGGTGTATATCCTGAGCCCTCGGAGGCCTCAAATGCTCACTGAGTTAAGGAGTATGGTAAAGATATGTCTGTGATGGAGTTGTCCATGTCATGAGGATAATCACAAATACGGTGGTTCTGATTGATTCTTGTTGTGCTCTCTTCTCGTGCAAGCCTGAGCTTCATTCCACAGACTAGAAGGGCTGTAAATAGCATTTTCTCCATAGAAACAATCTTCAGGTGAGTTTTGACTCTTTGCCCTTTCCCTCTCTTGTAGCTCTAAAGACTACTGCTTTTTTCATGTTGCCTCTGAGATGTTATTAGCCTGTGTGAAGAAGAGTGTTAAAGACCTTCTCTGCCCAAAGCAGGGTACACACCAGAATTAATGAACAGCTTTGCACAAGTGACTGGATAAAAACAGTCACTGAGAAGAGTCCGGAATTTCAGGGACTTCAGTAACTGTGTATCTGATTCAGAGTTGTGCCTTAAACTGAAAGAACCAGTTCCTGGTCTCATTAACAAGTTCTCCTGAAGCTACCAGTGAGCTTCCTAGAGACAAAAAAGTTATTTGCTCATATATGGACCATAAATTTAATGTACTTAGAGCTCAAGGATAATCATGCTGATGAGCAACAGATAGAAAATAATTGAGAAGAGAGTATTCGTCTTTTTTGAACTGAGTAGCATATTCTGTGTGCTGAGATGTGCAGAGGTGCTGATGAGCTAGTAGATGTTGGAAAATATTCATCTGGGTCAGAGACAGCTATGCATGTAATCTGGTTCAGGGAGGAGATGATTTAGGTGAGAAAATTAAACTCTCATCCTTCCTTTCTTCCTTTTTTTTTCTGACAAAAAAAAAATCCCTTTTTCCTGGTATTTCTAAGGGTAACTCATTTTTTTAACTGTAGGAGTAGACATCCATACAGGTGGCTTTCCTTGAGTTAGTTTATATAGGATCAAAGAGAAACCACAAGGCAGGAATACTGCAGCTGAGTAAAAACTTCAGAGCAAATTACTTCATCAATTTTTCCCCTCCACAAAATAGAGAGTAATATTTTTTTTAATTGCTTAAATGTTTTAATGAGGCTTGCATCCAACCTTTACTTTGCTCTGTGGGCCAAGAAGAGCTTGGTCAGCAAGGGAGTTGCATTTCCCTGTTCTACAGAAGAACAGGGAAGGGTGGACCATTTCCCATGCCTGTCAGTGGCAAAGCATCTTGGCAAGTTGTGCAGATGAACAAATGTCACCTCTTAGGGCAAAAGTTATGGTCTGCAGTCTGCAAGTATGAGGCCAGGCAGACCTCAGCTGCAAAGGTATGAATGGTGGGTGCCAGTTCTTCCCCTTCTGTTTGTCAGTACCTCAGATCATTGCCAACACACTGCACCTTCAAAAACAAAGAAATAAATGAATTCCAGGTCTCCTACTTTTTGGACAAAAATCATAAGCCCTCAATGCAGTGCAGGTATTGGGTTTTTCCTTCTCTGGATATCTTCTGGGAGCAATAGGTGGCATTGAGTGTTTATGCCAGGCTCCCTCAGACATGACCACTGAGTGAGGCTCCTATGGCATGGGGCATTCACCCCAATTTGGGAGACAAGTCATTGTGTTAGGCTAGAGAAAGCTATACATTTGATTCCCTGTCCCTGTGCAATCAATGTAAAGCTCGGTTCATAATGTAATTCCAACTTGGGTTTGGCACCTTTAACGTTACCCCATCCTAATGAGAGAGATTTTGAAATAGCTTTCAGCTGCCTGAATACACCCAAGCAGAGGACTTGGAGAGTTATTTTGCTGGTGTTTCTTGCCAGTCAAAGAGTGGCCATGAGGCCATGTTTGACATCTATCTTTTTGAATGCGATCCATAGTATTTAATTGTAGTTTGAAATGAAGTCATCACTATAGGCTTAATATAGGTAAAATACCAAGAAAGGGAATATGGCTTTCACTTAAAAAAATAGAAAAGCAAATGCTTCATTTTGAAGCCATCCTTAGCAGCAGCTGGGTTGCTGACTTCTTGTAGTGGGAGAGCATTTATGGAGTTCAGAAGACTGCTCGTCTGGCAGAGTAACTACATTTTAGCAGATTGCCAAATGAGAATGCGATAGAAGCACAATATTTCACTGCTACCCTCAGCTACTCTTTACAGTAATGAGATGGTGATTAAGAGCCTGTTTTTTTACCAGCAAGGCTCACAGTAAGACATATCCTTTCCTTGGACATGCTCTAAGTAGCTGTATTTAGAGCTATGATCCAGCTGCTTGGGGCCATCTTCACTTTAGACTCTTTACTTGCCCAGGCAACAACTGTCTTTCCTGGAAATAAGACCCAGCAGCCCATTCACCAAGGCCAGTCCTAATTCCCCTCAGTCAGGACTCCCAACTTTCCTTTCCCTACCAATTATCTACCACTTTAACCTTCTGGAGCACATGATGTTACTAAACCAATCGCTCTTTATGAGAGCAAAGAAACATATAACAACAAGACCATAGTGTGCATCCCTCTTTCTCTGTTTCCTCCAGGAGGTTTGGTTGACTTGAGTCAAAATCTGCTGCAACATACAGAATAATTCCTTTTTCCCAAAACCTTATTTTGGAGACTCTGATTTTCTCTCTAAAATGGCTGTTGAGAAGCCCTTTCTTTTAAAGATGTTCAGTCATTTCCCCTTCTCCCACCTTCAGATGAACCTTCCTGGTCTACTGCAATCCCAGGTTATTAGAGTACTTCGTCAGATGCTTTACTCATTTGGTTAATACCTAACTAGAATCTGAACTTGAAAGGGGAGAGGGTAACTTGTGAAATAAGCGGTTCTTTGTTCAAGGATGCCTCCATTTTACAGGACAATTAACATGTAAGAACAACATATGTCCAGCCTCAGGCCTGCATCCCAACATCTGGAATTCTCAGCACCGTCTGGCATCTAATAAAAGAACAGAGCCTCATAAGTTCAACCCAGAAAGCAAAATAGTTTCTATACATTTGTGACAACCATATAGAGATGCATTCGTTCTGTTTGAGACCACTAATGTGTAAATCCACATGTCTCTCCAAGCAACCATAAAGAGCACGCTATCGTTTCAATTAAGAAATTGTGAGCATCTGCATAGGTTAAAAGAGAAAATTACATTAGACCTGGAAGGTTTCCTTTATAGCTGTAAACTTTCAGACCTGCTAGGGATGATAAGCAAATCTAATTAATACTGATAACATATGTCACCAGTCCTGGAAGGATTTCTCTCTATCTGCAGCCTGTGTGCTCCCACAGCTGTACATTACATTCTCAAGAAAGAGGTAAATATGCCAAAGTACATACAACATCAGGGCCTACAATACTTTGATAACCCTGTGCTGTTTCTTACACATATTTCTGTTGCCTGAATTTTCTTTCTGGAATGAAAAGCATCAGTAATGTTTGTTTTTGTTATCCTTATTCCCTCCTATCCCTGCTCTGGGCAGGAAAGCGCCAGCAGCTCTGCCTCATAGGTTGGCAGGAAATTTAAAGCAGCAGCAAGCTGCTGCTTGGACCACCCCCAGGCTTTTTCTTTTTTTTTTCCACTGATGCAGGAGACTATTTAATTGGGAGCTGACTTGTCAAACTTACCCATTGATGCTTACCAGTAGCTGCTAACCACTAACAGTGATTGTTTTTCCTCTCTTCCTCCTTTGGACAAGCTCCCTACAATGAAGATGCTGCTGAGTCTGATTGCTCTGCTGTCTACTGCCCTGTTATCTAGAGCAGCCCCTCCAACTTGCTACTCGAGGGCGTTGTCTCTGAGCAAAGAAATCACAGAGTCCTTCAAGGAGTTACAGACCTCCAAAGCTGTGGTGAGTCTACCTAAAAACTGCTCCAGCAAAGATGCTGCAGGTTGTGTGCTTTTGATTTAAGTTTCTCTCTGAACAAAATTGCAACAGGTCTTTCTTCTTTCTGGCAGGACTCCTGTGTGGAGATGTTGCCCAGGCTGTACTTGGACATACATGTAAGTTTTCACACTACTTTCTTACTTCTGTGCCATAAAAAGCAGCTAATAAAAAGAGAGAGCTCTTAAGACTGCAGCCCAGAAGAGTGGTTTGAAAGAAATTTTTAAGAGCTTGATTAATTAGAGAGATGAGTGACCAAAAAAAATATCTCACTTTAAATCTTATTAAAATCTTTGTGGATCTTCTGAGATTTTACTTGTTTGAAAAATTCAAAAATAAGAAAATTATATTTTGAAGTGCTTAATTACTATACATTATTTATTTACTGTGAGAGGACCTTTTCAGAAGTTAAATACGCACAACAAGACTTTGAATAATAGCTTAAAAGAAGAAATGCAGAATGAACTGTCTCCATTGAGTAAATCTATTTCATTTTATATGGTGAGTATCTTCTGGGGCTGCAATCTTAATAAGTGCAAAAATACTTTCCTGACTTTTCCTGTTTTAAGTAGCCACTTGTTGAATCTAGAAAGAACGAGTATGCCTGAGGGTATAGGTGTGTGATACTGAGAAGAGACAGCAGTAGTCATCTCTCAGCAAAGAGTAAATACAAATACCTTCCTGCACACACAGTTATTGTTATACCATTCTGCCCTGTGATATTTGACATAATTTGCTTCTTTTCCCTGTGCTCCACTGAGTAACTAAAAAGTAGAAAATATCCAACAAAACAAGAGATGTCTGATATATTTTGTCAGAGGCAATTACACTTTCAAGACTTGCTAGTCATGACCATCTGTATCCCCATTCCAGAGCTGTCAGTGTCTCACTTCATTGCAAAGACCAAGCAATGTGAGCCCAGTGCCTTAGTTTCCCTTATTTTAAAACAGGAGCTAGGATATTTATCAGTTTCATAAGGATGTTGTGAAATCCATTTTGGCTGTGCTTTATTTTGAAAATGCAAAGTCTGAGGCAAAGATTACTCTCAAAAATATTTTGCTTTGTGCTCACAATGTTGCTGATTATATGGGAATAGAGGAATCATGTCTGTGATTGATAATCTGTTCACCAGTTAAATCAGGTGCTCTCTTAAAAACAAAGTAGTGCACCAATTCTGCATGTAACTCCACCTACTAAGGAAGCAGATTTGATTGTATTGGCACTGCTGTCTCCTAAAACATGTGAGAGATAAGCTGGCAGACCAAAATTGTGTCTACGAGCTCTTCCAATCACTTATTTGGTCCAAACATTTTTGTTATGAAATAGTGATGGTGAATTTTCCTAACAAAAGGTTTCATAGGTTGTGTACATAGGTAGAGGTGGGAATTCAAGGTTCCCGCAGAGAAAGTAAGAATCTGGTAAGTGGTGGATGAGAAACATAAATCCGTGTGTGTGCAGGGTTGCACATAACTCTTCTGCATGTTTTACAGAATTACTGTGTGTTGGCAAAACTCCGTGACTTTGTGGCCTACCCCAGATGTGACAGAGTGCTTGAAGTGAGTGAGCTGAAGGAAAAAGCCCGGAGCCTGTATACCATCATGATCTCCTACTGCAGAAGGGTAGGTCAAGATACACCAACAGGGACTCAGTCTCTGTTTTTAGCTCTCTCTGTTGGTACGTAGTCCTTTGAAGTGCAAAACTGGATCAGGGCCTAAGCTTCTCAACACTGTGCTATCTTTGCCTTCCTCCTTATATGTTATCCTTCTCTTTTGTTTCTCTAGGACTTGGTTTTCCTCACTGATGACTGTAATGCTCTGGAAAATCCTATTCTGCCTCCCACTGAGCCCTCCATCATTGAAAGCTAAAAAGGATTCAATCTGAAAGCTGTACCTGGGAAATTTTTGAGGCGACCAACAGTCAAAATATGTGTACACAGTCAACTACAATGTTAAGGACCAAGATCTTTTTCAAGCACACTAGCAATATTATCACAGACCTACCCATTTTTCTCTACTTTGGCAGGAAATGAACTGCATGCCTTGCATACTTACTGAGCTGCTAGGGGAAATACCATTAGAGAGCATTTCTTCATTTGGCAAGGTATGATGTTTCAACTTAGCCAAATGTATATACTATGTTTTGTTTAAACATTAGACACTAGATTTTTTCTTTTTTTTACTCTTTTATTAACACCTACATTCATATAAAGAAAATACATTATGATCAATATTCTACCCTGATTTAGCAGTTCTTTTATTAGATAGACATAGAAGGAACTATGTTTTTTCTTTAATGTTCGATAGAAGTGTAACTCTATAATGGAAGATGTCTCTCTACCTGTATAGGTCATACATGTATGCTGACAGTTTTGATGTTAAACTTGTAAGAACAGAGGTGAAAGGAACGTGTCTCTGTGGAAAACTAAATAAAAACAGCCTTCTAACCCTAGGTGCTTGGTTTGCATCTTCTGTTGCAACATCAACCTGAAAGGTGTTATTCTTATAAACTTACATTTCATGGTTACTTGCAAGTTGTTTTCCACAGCATAAGCCTTCTTTAGCTTTGTTTCCATAGCAATGCAAACTTTGTTGTGTCTGCATGATTTGACAATATTTGAGTTTTTACTGGGAGGATTTATCTGTGCTGCAAACAGTTACTTTTTTGTCCAATAATAATTTTTGTCCACTAATAACAGAATTAGTGGATTTTTTAAAATACTATTCTGTGTTGTGAGAATGTAAGTTGTAAGGCAGTGGCTCAGAAAACCTGTTAAAGCCTTGGACAGACTGCTAAAAAACATAGATGATATGCTGAGCTACTGAGATTAATAAAATCACTTGGAGTATTGTGCGCAATTCTGGGGTTCTCAACATAAAAAGGACATGGAACTGTTGGAACAAGTCCAGAGGAGGGCCATGAGGATGGTCAGGGGACTGGAGCACCTCCCCTATGAAGATAGG
>JASSUY010020962.1:0-19297 GCA_032466535.1 Forpus xanthops
CCCCTTCAGATATTGGAAGGCTGCTATGAGGTCTCCATGCAGCCTTCTCTTCTCCAGGCTGAACAGCCCCAACTTTCGCATCCTGTGCTAAATTGCTGCTCATTAAGTGAGCATTAACTGAGTTATGAACAAGCAAAGATCCTATTTACAAAATATGTGATCATGTAAGCATTTACATACTGTTGTAATGGCTGGGTCTGAATAAAAGGATTAACACTGTACACATTATTTCTGCTTACATAGTTTTCAGTTATATTACTTAGCTATTTTATAACTTTCCAGCAGTTTACCTTCACAGTATTAGAAAACCTCTCTTAATATGCATTTTCTTTTCACACAATTTAAATATTCTTTATATAATCGAAGGAAAACCAAGTCATGCAGCATACAATGGGGTTACTCTCTACATATTTCCATGACCTCATAGCATATGAGAGGTTATTTATAGATTCAACTCACAAAAAAGGACTTGCCAGTTTGTTTGAGTTACTTTCTACCTCTTCCTTCTCCTGTCCTCCCTAGACCAGTGACAACATGGCTTCTCTAACTTCTGCATGTACACCCTACTGCTGCTTCCTTCCTCAAAAAGTTCCAATTTTTATGTCAGACAAGGAAATAATAAACACTCCTTTTTCCATAGTCTTTGTTTTGAACTTTCTTTATACAGTAACACAAGTGAAATAGCTTCTTATCCATAAGCACAGCACAATGCAGAAGTGATTATTCTCCTCTGAAAGCACTAGCACTGGCACTACACAACTTTCCATGAGGTACACCAGATATACAAACTTAGGCATTGTTTTGGTTAAAAACATGGGACTTTTTTACACTGATCATTCACATAAGGCAAGTCAGAATTATTCCTAAAGCAGCAAATCCAAATGGGCTGACATGTATGTTGAGCAACAAGATTCAACCCAGATGCATCTCTTGTGGTACAGCAACAACTGACTCATTCTTATATATATGGTGATAAAATGATGAATGTTGCAGCTTTATAATGGAAAAAAATGTAGAAGTTGAAGACTGGGATTATGTGATGGCATTGCCTGTACCTGCTGCCTCATGATCTGCAACTGTTTATGGGCATGAAATTCATACAATTAAAAAATCATGACTTCAGCATTTCTGTTACATAGGACTAGGAACAATTCTCAGTTACAGAAAGAAGTGCTCTTATTTGGATGTGAATCCTCTCTCCATCCTAATGAGATGCATGATTCTTTTTTCTATGGCAAAGTTACCTGCTAGTGTTTATTTCTTATATTCTTCTGAAACACAGCAGTAAATCTATGCAATTATATTGAGGTTGTCAAACCTGCATAAAGATTTAGGTAAGATTCAAACAACTTGTGATAAGGATAAGGAATTTCACAGTTTATGTATGCATTTTAGAAACCATACTTCATTCTGAATATTCAAACTAGGCTCATTACATGTCCACTAGATTAAGTGTGAAGTAAACAGCAAACACTGAGCCCTTTCCACCCTTTTCATGCCACTTGTGGTTGAAGAGATCACAGTGCATTCCCTCAACCACCCCATTCCCAGACTGCAAGTTCCTTGCTTACTTATCTGTTCCTTTTATGGAGATTATACCATGCCTCTGACCATCCCTATTACCCTCTCTGCATCTTCTCCAGTGGGAGTGTAATGCTCTACCCATAAAAAGAATTACAGTAACACCGAATAACTAATTTTACCAAAAAAAGAGAATAAGTACTAATAAATCGGAATTTTGCTGCTGTGATAGTGTAAGTCATCTAAGTGTTTGGGTGGCAAGTCTCAATGTTGACACTTGTTAAACAAAAGCAAGAGTCAGAAAGCATAAATATGAAAAAGCCCGTGAACATTGTAAAATGAAATTCAAGTTCTGTCTTAGTACTAACCTCTCTGTGACAGCTGCTGATTATGCAAGAGAGAGAGTATTTTGTCACTGTGTAACTTTTCAAGTTATCATCCAAGTAAATAACTTCTTTTGTGGTAACTTCTATCTGAAAGTTGCCTTTATACAAACTAATGAATTTCCTGTGTGATTACTTTATAAAAAAATATTTCTAAGCTCACAGGCTAAATATGAGAGCAGAATACTCTAAAAATGCATGGTTTAATCTAATCTTTCTATTTGAAGAACAAGATCTGGGTTTATATTGCATGGATCCAATATTTGAATTTCAAAACCACTGCATGGAATTTTAAAAAGAAAAATAATGGAAAAAAAAAGTTTAGTGAGATTCAATCGATGTCTTGCTGTGACCATGACGAGTTTTTTAGAATAGGTCAGTATTTCAAACAAGTAGCTTAAAATAAATGTAGTCCATTTTCCAGCAGACTAGTTTAATATTAATTTGATTAGATATGACTAAATTACTCATTTGATGCTTCTGTAAAGGTTTCATTTTAATAATGGCACAGTGCAGTTTGTGTTATTTTTCTCATAAAACATCTAAGACATCTATCCAATAGAGAGATGTACATGCATTTCTTATTGAAATATATTTTGGAGTGTTTTTATAACAGTAATCATACTGTTTGTGCTAGTAAGAAATATGCCTTCAGAGGCAAATTGAGACATATTTTTCTGTCACCAAGAAATAATGATGTGTAGCAATGTATCAGCAGCACATGAGGAACCAACATTGGAAATGGTGCAGTCACACTCAAAGGTTCATGATCAACCCCCAGATTCAAGACTAAAAGTAATTCAACTATTCCATTGAGCTAGGCATGCTGCATCATCTAAATACGGCATTCAACAAATCAGTAACTAAAGAAGCAGAGAGCAAAACCTGAAAACCAGTGATGGGAAAAGTTTGGTTTAGCTAGATAGAAACTGGTGAAGGATTTGTAGAGCAAGAAGGAAATAATTGCACTAGCAACTGGGACTGCAGTTTGCACAGAACAATTAATTAGAAATTTAGGTCCCTGTAGAGTGAATTTCAGAGTCAAGCGGGATTCAAGATGCATTAAAGTTCATGGAAGAAATGAGGAAAATACAGAAACAAATGAAGTAGAGCAAGAGTGTAGAACAGTGTAATGAAGAACAAATGATGAAATAAGATCAGTTTGAACACGGATAACTATAAGAAATAGAGAGGCTCCCAGGAACCCCCAAGAGAAGAGGTGAAGATTTACCTGAATCCCAATATCACTGATGTTTTTGCACTTTGATATAGAAAGTTCCTTTATTTTTCCATGGAAGCCAAGAGCCCTCAAACCCTAAAAAAATCCAGATAAAATACTCTTAAAAATCAACACATACAAATTATATGTAATTATGTCAAGATGGTCAATAATATTTGTTGCCTGTATATTAAAGCTTCTAAGAATTACAGCAGCTTTTAAGACACTGTTCTCAGCAGAATGTGTATAGCTTAACCTCCTATATTTGCTTGAAGTATGTACAGGGGTTTAGAATTCTTTGGAGAAATAATTCAATTGCAAAGGCAAAAATTAGGTTTTTCCTACCTATTCAGAAAGACAGAAACTGAAGAAAAGTAGCAGGGTGTGAAATACTCCCACAGGATGCAGACCAGGAGTCTCATAAAGGAAAACGCATCTACAGATCTCCTCCAAAATTTGGGATTAAAAGAACCTTTTGCATTTTTCCCTTGTTGAAAGAACAAAACACTATTTGCTATGAGAATATCTTAAAATTGCTGCCTTTACAATTTGCTTAATAGGTCTTTCTGGCTACAGCTGTGGTACAAGACAACGCTTGAATTGGTGCAATCAGAGCCGTAGGTGCATGAACAACCCCCAAACTGAGGACAACACAGAGGTGAAAACATTGGTACATTCCTATTTTAGCAGTGCAAAAGGCTCTGAAGATGCTTTGTTATTTTTACTGCTTGTACTCCAAGAAACAGGACCATGTTCTGATCCTAAACTCTCTAATCTGAGAATTAAACGCTGATTTTGTAGAACGTATATTGATAGTCACAGCAGAACTTTATATCAATAAAGTAAACTTTACTGAAAACCAAAGTTATCACTTTAGTCCATATGGTTAATAAATTATCTACAATTAGGCAGTGAACAGCACTGCACAGGGAGGAAATATCATCTTGAAAATATAAGCTCATCTAACTAGTGTCTGGAATCCAGATGTGGACTGCAAAGATAATGCTGGAAGAGTGAGGCTGAAGTTCAGATTTTGCGAATTCCTGACCTCTCCCAGGCTGGATAAAACCAAAATGGAACAATGAAAGAGATTTGCAACCCTGGCTACTTCTGAAAACAAAGGCATTTGCAGTTTCCTCAGCAGATGCAGTTACATGCATTACTTTCAACAGCCCCATGAAAATCTACAGCTGTCAATTTCTTGTTGCCCAGGGCAAGACAAAAAGCTAGTTATGTATTTAAACCCCAAATGGGTTTATGTCAGAACTTGAATTTCTTACAGCAGAGACTGATAGTGATAGGTGTGACCTTATGGACATAATTTCTTCTTGCATTTTTCTTTGTTTAAAAGTGACACCACATTAACGTAGTTGGTAATGAAGCACTAAAGAATATCGTAAAGATTTGTTTTGCTACATGACAACTAATGCTGCTATAAATTAATTTATAATCATTTTATATGACTGGAGTGACACTGATTCACAGAACAACTATTTTTCTTTTTCAATGAAAATCAAGGTCTCCCTTGAGGCATTTCATTAATAATTCCAGATTTGAGGAGGGAAAGAGTGAAGACAAGGAAGACAAGGAACGGCATTAGGAACTGCCTATAGAAAAATCATAAAACTCTAGTATTTCCAAAAATAATCCTCTTCAAACAAGCCCTACACTGGAAGTCTATAATCTATATGACATTTATAACTATTCTTTTTTGTATTTAGCATATATACAAAGGAGACAATTATCACTAGTTTTATCAGACTTCCTGAGTTATACAGCAGTATTCCTGATAAATAATGTCAGTATCCCCATCCGGGATTCTGCTCTATTTCTGTAGACTTTCCATTTAGAAAACAACTTTAAAAGAAACTTCTTATTCCTCACCAACAGTTTGGTTTTTTTTCAAGCAATTTTTACATTTTTGTTCTGTTTCATTTACTTCTTTATGTGAGGCCCACAAATAATTGCAGGACATCACTTATTATTATTCCACCATGGCTTTTGTAGATGAGAAAATTAGTATCAGCTGCAGAAAGTGGTGAGGGTCTTCACTTGCTAGAGTCATCTGTGGCTATGGCATACCAAAGAACAACTCATTGTCATTTATATTCACAAGCTGCAAGTCTCTGCCTTTCAAGTGTGGACTACAAAGAATGTACCAACTCTGGCTAACAATAACCATGTGCTACACTATTTCCAGCTTCTGAGATTTTTGTTCACATGTTTATAACCTTAAAGGTCAGCATCTGTAATGTATCTTTATGATACACAGATACACAGATGTTACTTCCTGTTCATACTCCAAACCAAGAGGCTGAACTCGAAGTGACTCCAGTCTTGGAAGACAGCTCTTAAGAGGTATCTCCCACCTTCCATTTCTGAGCCACTGAATATTAAATGGCTTAGCTTATCCTCTAAAATGCTCAAATTTCTGCACAGATTAGCCACAGTCAGACACCTGTTTCATGGATCAAACACAAGAAAAGATTGTAATTCCCATCAGACAGTATCATTTTGCTAATAACAATACATATGTGGCAGATTGAAGTCCAGTCCAGTTTCAGATAGCAAAAACCTTCTGGAAAATTGTGAAGTCCTTAGGCAAATGTAGCCATACTGTTTCCAATACCTGAGCTAAGGTAAGAGTGGGTCAGATCTGTTTACAGGAACTGTAGAGACATTTTTGTATTGCAGTGCAGAAATCCCCCTAGATGACTTTGTGTATAATGCATGCCATAAAAATGATTTTCTGTACCTAACATCATTTGCCATTGGACCAGATCATAACTTCTGGGATACAGATGCCAATGTTTCTAGACACTGACTCCAGACAACAGGGCTTCCATTGTAACAAAATATCCTATAAAAACATTGAGACCAATTTTCAACATTGATAAGTACCTTTAATTCCTACTCATTTGCATTGGAACTCAAGGTGTTAGCATATCTGGCCTTGATTGTAAAGACCCTCTATGTTAGTATTTCCTGTCCTTATGCAGAATTAAGTTTCTAAGTCTCCAGGCTAAGTTATTTCTTTATCCTCCCAAGCAAACTGCATTCCTGACATCTGAACTTGAAGCCCACTTTAACATATTTCAACATTCCTTTTCCCTGCCATGAGAGCATGCGTGATTTGTCACGTCTTTTCCTTTGGAAATAAAACGTAACTAATTCATTTGCAGTCTGTTGCTGGTCTTATCTGCTAGACCTGCTAATATTATTTTCTTAACCTTTACACACTCTTCCTCAGACCTGGCCTAACTTTCTAGTACACCAAAATGTGAATCCAGACTATGGGTCAAGTCACTGTTGACTCAGAATCCCACGAAAAGTGCAAAGAAATTATTGTAGATAACTGTGCAAATCCAAAATGTCACTTTTAGTTTGAGGTTTTTATTATTAAGGTATAAGTAAATATTTATGTTGAAGCTGGGCCTTCAGGACCAGCCACAATCTGAAGATTATTAATTGCAAACGCAAAAGAAAAGAAAGTCGAGCTAATTGTTTATATAGCTATATAACCACTGCTCCAGAGTTCCTAATAAGAAATCATCCTCAATTTAAAGAGTACTTTACTTTAAAGAGTAACTACACACACAGCACACAAAAAACCTGTGCCTAATTAGCTGGCTTGATGGCACAAGTAATTCTTGAGGAAGCACTTTCCACCAGAAGTGAGAATTGGGGCTTAGATCATCATGAGAGAGAACTTCATGTATGCCAGTCATTGCAGAATAAAATGCAATAGCAAAAGATATTTCTCTATATACTTCATATTTTCTTTTTGTCTTTGATTTCAGAAGTGTATCAAGGTTCTTCACGTTTAACTATACTACGTACTTTTTAGGGTTTAGGCTATTTTTTAGGTTTTAGGCTATTTTTCTCTCTCATTATTACACCGTATACAAATCACCAGTGATATTAAGTTTCTCTGAGCTAATGTGAGGGCATGTACAGTTTTTTGTTGCTGGATGCTCTACATAACTCAGGAGTGAACTAAGCCTCTTTATCAATTCCTTATATTATTCCTTGCTACAATTTTCTGTCTAAATCCTATTTGATTTAAGGCACCTTCTTCAAATGTCCTGACACTTCTATACTTATTTTTCTTTTTAATGTCCCAAGAAGATGGGTGGTCCAGGCCATGTGCATCAGCAGCTTGTGTTGGAATGAGGAAAGCCAGGCAGCTGCACGCTTCCAGACTCTCATCCTTGGAGCAAAGCTGCCAAAGCTGCATCATATAGATATCAGAAAGAGTTATTTTAACAAAAATATGGATAGTGTGAGAATAAAACTTATGGAAATATGGGAAATTCATGGAAGCATTTCCATAGAGTCTGCTTTAACAGGAAAGATAACCAGGTTTTGGTTCTAAATGCTAATGTTTCCAGCTCCACAATGGAAGCTGAAACATCTTGTATATATTGTAAATAAGTTCACAATGATACTTAAAATAACTTGTGGCATTATCTATGTTCACCATACTCAATATTTAAAACACTGCTGTCCATATTCCAGGGGGTTTAGAAGAGCAAGATTTAAGGGCAAAAAATGAGGGGTGGGAGACTAGCTAGAAAAAAAGGAAATTTGCTCAAAGAATTTAAAGAGAGTTCTCTCAAAGAACTCAACAGCTTTGCTCTGTCATTGTGGGGTTTTTAAATCCTCTCACTAGGCTGCAAATCTTTTAATTTCAAAGTGTCTTCTAAGTTGTTTATAATGCTAAGAAAGTGATTTCTAGTACTTCAGGAATAATAAAATCAAAACCAATGTCATTCCCACTACTAAAAAAAAGTTACTCAGACTTGAAAATGTGTTTTTTGTTTTTTAAAAGAAATCAATTTTTACTAAAGAAGGAAATATTTTCTGAAATGCAAAAGAATGAATGCTAAAGGAAATGAGTGAATAAATTAATATTTATAATGCAAATGTGGATCCTATTATTTAATGCTATATATTTTATGAAAGTAAGAACAATATAGTCAAAGTCCTAATGAGAACAGAGCAGTAACTTCTTCACTATGTTGCTAGTTTCTCATATGCATGAACCTGATGCCCTCTTCATTGAATGATATTGGGTTTTGTTAATGAAAGGTCTTTGACTTACCTAGCAAGACGCTTAAGCACACATACAACTTAAATTACGTGCCTTATTCTAGCTTGTGATTAGAAGTCTGCTAGGCATCTTCTTTCTGTGCAAAATGCATAACTTTCTACACCATACCAAAATGTGAATATATGCAACGATTATTTTTATTCAATTCTCAGCCTTTTTGTTGAGGAATAAACTCACGACAAGAATAAAAAACTTCTCCAAACATGAGAGACACCTTTGATGTATTTCTTATCAGCACTACAGTTTTAATTACCGTGAGTCTACAGGGTATTGTGTTCATTTATTTTATATTAACAAGGATTTCTTGTCAGGGACAGTTTTAAGAGTTAATGTATTTCTTTCAAGTGCAGTGAATTCCCTGAATGAAAGACAAGATTGCAGCAGGAACAGCCACTTATTTGGCACCAAATGATGCCTCAACTACAGAAGAGGAAGGCATCAACAGTGGAAAACCCCTTCCATTTTGATTAAGTCTGTCATAACTTATTGCAGTAAGTTCTGCTCTGTTTTGATGGGTAGAATGATTCTGCTGTCATTTGAAAATAAAACAGAGAGAAAAACTCTCTTGTGTACTACAAATCTATGTTGCATATTCTACATTTTTCACACTAAATAGCAAGACAGTAAAAGCAACAGAGACCTACTGCACAGGATGCATGAAAGTGTGCAAGCCTTACCATTCTTCATCAGTGCAGAGTAACGGTGCTGATTATTGCACATAAAAGTGCTACATTTTTAAAGCAATACTTAGTAAGTCTAAATTGAAAGAAACCTTAATACAACTTTGTATGCTAATAAAATACATATGAAGTCAAAGCATACAAATAGCAGCTTCTTACAGAGCAGACTTCTCAATTTCCTTTTATCATATTAATGTTTTAAGATTAGAAAATGTATTTATTATATATGCACGAATGTTTTATACCCAAACACAGCAAACAGCAAAGTCCATAACAGTTTTGTAGCTAGGACTAGCAATCAGAACAGAAACTACAGTAATGGATAAATGGACAGTTTCCGGCTTAATTTATCTGTCTTGTGGGAGAGAGAAAACTGAAAGCCTCAGAAATGCAGGATAAGCAAAAGAGCTTGGCTTATTGCCGAGGTCATGAGTCGTGCTATGTGAAAACTAGAGTAAAAAGCGAAAGAGTACTTGTGGCAGGCAAGGACTAAGAAAACACACTGAAACATGGTAATTCAAGGCAGCACAAAGTTCATTCAGATATAATTTTTCTGCTCTTGGATTTCCCAAATCTCTTTGTTGAGCTTAATTTTGGTTTTTATTTTCAGGCCTAAGGCATTTTAATTACTTTCGCAAAGAGCACAAACTCTCTATTGGAGCCAAATAATACAGTTCTTGGTCAGAAATCTGTTTGAATAGTGATGGAGTGAATAGCCTCTATAGTAAGTTTTCTTCATGAGATTTCTTCTACATTTCTGTGTTCAGTGATTGCCCCAAAAGTAAAGGAAACAGCAGAACTATCTCTGAACCCTGCACGCAAGCCAGGATCTGCCAAGAACCTGTAATGTGGAGGTCTGTGATGTTTAACCTGGCTCCCACACTCGCTATTTTGCTTTCCAGAGTGTTTTCAACTTGACACATTGAAGACACCTTGTTAGTAATTCTTTCACTAGCAATTATTTTCTAGACCACAGTGTAGAGCAGTGCCTCAGCTAGAGCTAACATGCTGGAGTTTTCACCATAAAATCAAATTAATGGAAAACGCAATTCTTACAAATTTAAATGTTAAAAATATTGCTTTCCCTAGTTTTCCTCAGGGCAAATCATCCTGAAGCAAAACCATATCTGCTTAATAAACATTCTTTTCAGATTAGCTTCATAGCAGCCAAACTTTCTGGCAGTTTCTGTTTCTCTCTTGCAAATATTCAAATAGTCCAACTTAAGAATTGCCTTTTATTTGTTACTGCCTACACCTGGGCTAATACTATACTATACATGTTTCTAAAATACTTTTTAATGACATTGCTTCATATCCATGCAGTTTTTTAAATGGATTTTTATTGCTTCTTTGTCTTTTTTCAGGAAGCTTAGATAAACAGTAAACACAACTTCATTCTTTAATCATATATATACCATATCTGAGATTCTGGTTCCAGAGATATCAAGAGATCTCAATGACAGCAGATTTCCCAAGGCTTCAATTCCAGCATCAGTAACATTTTCACAGTGGCACAGATTTAGGTAGGTCAATTCATGACATCTAAAATAAAGAACAGAACTGTCAGCTTTCTGCTTTTGTTACAGAAATATAGCATAGCAAATTCATTTTGTAATAACCCTTGCTAAGTTTTTTTCAGGGGACCTATGAAAATAACACTCTAGTTCTGATACCTAACTTATATAGGCACTTCCAAGGACCCTACTCATAATGCACAGATGTTTTGAATCATGTGCCCTTGCAGCCCAGAAAACCAACTGTACCCTGGGCTGCATCAAAAGGAGCATGACCAGCAGGTCGAAGGAGGTAATCCTGCCCCTCTATTCTGCTCTTGTGAGCCCTCACTTGGAGTATTGTGTGCAGTTCTGGTGTTCTCAACATAAAAAGGACATGGAACTGTTGGAACAAGTCCAGAGGAGGGCCACGAGGATGATCAGGGGACTGGAGCACCTCCCATATGAAGATAGGATGATAGAGCTGGGGCTGTTCAGCCTGGAGAAAAGAAGGCTGCAAGGAGATCTCATAGTAGCCTTCCAGTAACTGAAGGGGAGCCTACAGGGATGCTGGGGAGGGACTCTTCATTAGGGACTGTAGTGATAGGATAAGGGGTAACAAGTTCAGACTTAACCAGGGGAAGTTTAAATTGGATATGAGGAAGAAATTCTTTACTGTAAAGGTGGTGAGGCGCTTGAATGGGCTGCCTAAGGAAGTTGTGAATGCTCCATCCCTGGCAGTGTTCAAGGCCGGGTTGAACATAGCCTTGGGTGACATGGTTTAGTGGGAGGTGTCCCTGCCCTTGGCAGGGGGGTTGGAACTAGATGATCTTAAGATCCTTTCCAACCCTAACTATTCTATGATTCTATGATTTTGTGGTTCTATGAACAGCAACCAAAATAAATCAAAATATGGAAATCAAGGAGCTGTATTTCATAAAAATATTTTTAAATTAGCTTGATTTTACCCCATCTCTAAATCTCTAATATCTAGAAAAGGAACTTAAATGCTCACTCCAACAACATAATACCAGACCTCATGGCTGTACCCACACCCAGCTACAGCCATGCCAATAATGGTACACAGCAAGAAAAAACACTGCCAGGTTCTGCAAATCAGCACTCACTGAGTGTACAGGGAAAACTGAATTTTACTGTATACATGAGCACTGTAAACTGTATCTTCCCATAATCAAACCTGGAGACCTAAGAAATGTGACTCCTCAAGTACTGCATCTATACTCAGAGCCTTAGGGGTAACACTCCATCATTAAAACAGAGAAGGCTTTCCCTGGCTAACCAGCAAGCAAGCTACAATTATTCACAAGTACTGTAATGAAAACATAAATAGAGGTCTGCTGAGAGATGTAGAAAGGAGTGGAATGACTAAGTCCAGTCTTCTCTAGAGATTTAAAAATGATCTTTTGATTGCCAATGCCAGTGCTCTTTCTGAGGAACTGGAATTGAAGAGGCACAGCAATGGAGAGCTTCTTGTTTCTGCAGACATCAGTATTTTTTTAAATTCACAAAACATGACTTATACATACTAATCTTTTAATGCAGCTGTGTCATTGTTAACCATCATTTAAGAACTTTTTCCACCCCTAAAATTAACTCTTATCAGGTTTCCATATTTATATTGATCAATTCCCCTTTATATAATGGATCATTTTTAAGAGATGCCAAAATGGATTAATCATTTATCTAGTACAATTTTTTATATACAATTGGCTGTATAATTTTGCCCGTTTATTAACATATTAAGAACTTTAAAAACATCAGAAATATACCGTATATTAGGAATATTAGAAATATACTGTGATTCTATTGCACTAGAAAAATATTGTACTGGACAATGTTACCTTTGTGCTATTTCTGTGACAGAAGCATCAGTGACATGAATACAATTAGTCAAATTCAGCTCTCTTAGCTTAGCTCCTGAAGAACCTTGTACAAACGGCATTACACCTTCATCACTGATGCTAAAAGAGAAATACAGACAATATTTGTAACATATATTCTTTCTGCTTCATACAAGTCAATAGACAAGTTACATCCAGCAACCTAAAATACAGATAAACAAAACTTAATAATGGCATTCTTCAAATAGCCTTTCAAGCCCCCAAAAGAGTCAGGAGAATTAATGGCTTGATTAATTGCTCTTTGGAACTGCTGAAAACTGGAACTTACTTAAAACAAAGTCTCTTTGAGATATGAGAAAATATCTCAAACATGAGATTATGAGAACTTCCATTATTTCCAACACTCAGAAACGACAGTACTCCAAAAGACAGAGTTTGGAACCTGTTTAAACATTTCAGAGTAATATTTGTATTAATATCTTTGTTATTTCAAGGAACTGAATTAATTTAAAGGAAAACATATCTTCTAGCACAGAAGCAAAATCATACGTAGTGTATGTGTGCCTGTAGTAGCCGTCTGTACACATAAGTGAAGAATTAACCTGAGTTTCACTTGCAGTTGCATAATTCACATATAGCTAACTTATAATATACACAAAGGTTATAAAAATTAAGTACATAGAAAATCTTTCAGCCAAGTTGAGAGGGTTGGAGAGCTGATGATAACTTGGGCGTTTCAATTCAGTTCATATCTCTGGCATGTTTAACATTACTGTACACTTAGCTTCTCAATGCATTCCCAGTATTTCTTCTCTGTTCCCTGATGAATAAAAAATTAATCCCAGAATTCTGTAGGACAGAATCATATTTTGGCTTGTACAGTTTGTTGCAATACAAAGAATCACGGCAAATCCCAAAGTCCCAGAAGCATATGGGTAAAGAATAGCAGTCCTAATAAAATGATAACCTGAACAGAGCCTCATTGTGTGACAACAGGCTATAGATGAAGCTATAATTCATAAAGTGTTAATCACAGCATTAATTCAACCACTGTGGTAGTTTGGGTGTTATTTCACAGTGCAGCTGGCTTTCATTCAAGATAAACTTAAGAAATACAGCTTCAGAATAGTTAATTTGTATAAAGTCCATAGGGAACGCAGAGCCTGGCAATACAGTTGATTATATATCTAAAAAAAAAAGATATTCTGAACCACTCTGGGCTTGAGGGCTGAAATAGCCACGTTCTAACTTCCTAACTAATCATGCTGTGAATACACATGCTAAGTTTCTCCAGTGGAAGGGACCCGTTCTGAACAAGTTTGTGAAGAACTGCAGCCCATAGGAAAGCCTTGCATTGGAGAAGTCCATGGACAGCTGTTTCCTGTGGGAGGGACCCCATGCTGGAGCTGGGGAAGAGTATGAGGAGTCCTCCCCTGAGGAAGAAGGACAGAGACAACTTGTGATGAAGTAACCACAACTCCCATGCCCTGTCCCTCTGCACTGCTGGTGGGGAGAAGACAGAGAATTTGGAAGTAAAATTGAGCCCAGGAAGAAGGGAGGAGTTGGGAGAAGGCGTTTTAAGATTCAGTTTTTATTTCTCATTTTCCTGCTCTGATTTGATTGGTGATAAATTAATTTTCACATGTCACATCTGTTTTGCCCATGACAGTAACTGGTGAGTGTTCTCTCCCTGCCCTTATCTCGACCCATGAGCCTTTTGTTGTATTTTCTCTACCCTGTCCAGCTGAGAAGGGGAGTGATAGAGTGGCTTTGCTGAGCATCTGGCCCACCACACAAGTTTAGATGTGTTACAGTCTATAGTTTTGTGAATGCTGGAACTTTCACAAATGTCTGCAAAAGCAGTAATAGAAGTAAAAAGCTTTACAATAGCTTTACAACTGCATAAAATGTTTTGTTAAGGTAATTCAGAAATTCTTTAGCAGTAGAGACAGCAGACAACATGTGCAAACACACTCAAAGCCTAAGATTTGGCTAACTGGCTGGAAAACCCAGCCTTCTAAATGTTAAACCAGAAAATGCAGGCAGCTGTCCCATCTGCCCAGCTGAACCACCAACATGATGTCATGGTATTACTCCAGCACTTCTCAGTGCATCTACATGCAATGTTATCAGATTTTCATGCAGGCATAGCGCCAACAGGCACAAAAACTACTTTAGCGACGCATTAGAGCAGAATCTGAAACTTCACATGCAGCACAAATTGAAGACAAACAGCAATTCTTCTTCATTGTGTTATTTTATAGGTCTGTTGATTTTGAAAAATTTGGAGGTTTTGTCTGCATTGTTCCTTCCCACCCTTGACTCCATCACCATGCTACAGACAGGGAACAAGCATGCAGCTGCCCCATCATTCGTCTTTGTTTCTATTGATACATGACACACCTGAAGTGAAAGTCTTCACATAAAAGACATCCTTCTTCTGCCACACAATTTACAATGTTGTCTTGGGAATTGTAAAAATTTGGCAGTTTTGTTTATATCTTAGTATTTTATCAAGTATCATTTTGATATTCACAAAATTAAACAATATCCAAATTTTAACAGAGTTTTGCTATTGGGATTGTCTTTCATTATATTTTTCATCTTCAGAGCCACATTCCAGCACTAAAATATGACATGGCTATTAAGTAACGTTATACCTACAATAAATTTTTTGCTCAAGCTGGAGTAATGAATGGACTTTTGAAAACATGATACAGGAAAAAGAATTACTTGTAGATTTTTTTTTAAATATTAAGATACATGAATAAATATTCTAATACCACATTTTTTAAACTGAAAGATGTGTTAACAGGATCCATTATGAGCATAATTAACTTTACTAAAATTCCTTTGCAGGCACTTGCAGAAATCTGTCTGTGATACAGTACCTTTTGCAGTCTGCTATGTTCAGTGCAAGAATATGCTTCAGTGGTGAAATCATCTTGAGACCAGCATCTGTAATCCTCTGGCAACCAGCCATATGAATGTGCCTGATGTATGGGCAGCATTTACTCATCAACTTGAAACTTAAATCAGTAATTTGGCTATTCCCTGTTGAAATATATCAAGATGTAAGTTACACATCTGACATACTTTAATGGCCTCATTCAAATACTCACTGAAAACTGTATTTCAAATTATCTGGATGAATTTTAGAAATACATCATCTTAATAATTTTGTGGATTATTATACTAACCTTCAATGCTGACCTTGACCAGTTTACATTCAGCGAGTGCTTTAATAGTTGCATCAGAAAGATGTGGAGAATCAAGAAAGACAACAGATGTTATCTGCTGGCATTTTTCAACCACAGCCTTTGAAGAGAAAAAGCTGAAATAAAATATTCATATACCTATGCCGTTGTGTAACAAAGGTGAGCAAATATTCTGCAATATAATACCAAATGTTACAATTTCAAACAAATAGTTACAATCCATTTTAACAGTAAATTCAGCAGTATATAAATTATTGAAATTCTCCATATATTTATTATGTTTGGGAACACAAGGAAAAGAAGTTAAGTAACTGGAGACATGAAGTATGGCAGACACCTTAGACAGTGATCCAGTTAACAATCACTTTCGCAGAAGCCTGAAAATTCTTTTTTGATGGGCAAAATCAGTAGCAGAATGCTGTTGCCATATATTGTATTTGCTTTAACGCTGAAAAAGCTGGAAAACTCTTATTCATAAACTAGAAGACCATAATTCAGCCATACCTAAGTAGCAAAAGAAGATAACCATAACATTCTAAAAGTGATTACAAGTGAGCAAGATAAACATATTTTGGTACCAGATTAAAAAAAAAATCCTCTTAAATTGTATCTGCATAACTTTCTGTAAAGTCAGTTGAGAGGATAACTCAGCGGCAGCATCAGAAAGTTGGTCAAAGTACACATTTATCTTCAGTTTCTTACTTGAATACAACTGTCTGTAAGAGTTGGCATTTGGTTGATCAGCAAATTCTGAATCCCAGTGCAGCCGCTGGCAATATTTCTGAAGCCATCAACTGAAAGCTAAGTAAGAAATGAAAGAATTATGACTTATGAAGCCTACAGTCAACACCATTTATGGGAGTGGCAATGAATGTCATTGTCACATCCTTCTACATTTGTTTTCCCAACTTTATAAGGGAAAATGGCAGATGCTCAAATCAAGTTTGAAGCAAGGCTGGAATGTAGTAAAAGATCTTTACTGTTTCTTTCCAGACCTATGCATGTTAAATTCAGATGGTTTGCTTTTTATTTTCAGGCTGAGGTGGCCTTTCTTTATAAATTGCTTTAAATATTTTTTATTGAGTGTCTTGGCCCTCCTTCATAACGGACTGTGGCACTTTTTTGCTTGTGCTGGGGAGTGTCAGCACTAGAGGGGAACTGGCTACATGTCTGTCAAATGTGTTCTTAGGCTTGAAGTGTTTGTGCAGGTCTCATGTCCAGACAGGCAGAACATGGTGTTGCTCATGACACACACTAGCATCATTAGCACTGTGGATGCAAAAAAGGCATAGTCCAATGTCTTTTAAGCTTAGGATAAATGTAGTATAAATGTTTTACTACAGTGGGTCTGTAACAGTTTGCAAAATGAGAGAGAGAAAACCCTTCCATCAAAATAGCTATAAGGAGTATTTTACATGTAATTTTACATGATGATGTAAAATCCATCAAGTACACTCTGTCAGCTGCCGTGTTCAAGGTCAGATCTGATATGGTACAGCTATGTAACCCTGGATCAGGCTCCCCTGAAAACAGCTACATTTTAACAAGGAGCTGAAGGAAAAGGAGCAACATCTTGGGAGGCAGGAGGGAAGACTGCAGGAAAGGATTACACAGAAAGATAACCATCTTGTAAGCACAAGGAGGTCAGAGCATGTAGAGCCTGTTGGTGTGCTCCAGTGTCTAACATCCCCTCCTACTGAGACATGTCTGCTGCACAAAAGGACATCACAACTTTGGGAATGTGGTCGATGTGGGTAACACAGATCTCACCTATCAGCATGAATACGTTGAATTTGCCCACCAGAAATGATTGCAAACCAACCAGTACTAGTGTAGGGCTGCTATGGAAAAGTCAATGCTCTTTTCAACTGGTAGTGGTCACCAGAATTTAAAACACTGGCATGGAAAGATGGGTCGTGGTTCTCACCACAGAATATGAAATTCAGTTGTCCAAATTCTACAGTTTTGCACTCCCTATTGGCATATGTAATGTAGGACAATGTAATCCTAACTGAAGTTTCCCCAGGCCAAAACCTCCAGTATGTATGGCAGGGATTAACTTAAACTGTGAACATCATGCAAGCAGCTGCCTGAGGGAGGTACTGGACAATCTCCATCCTCTGCTGGTCAAGAAGCACTAATTGCTTAAACGTGGCATGACTAATTCATTCAAATAAGAGTTTCCCTAACCCTGCAACAGGCCTCCTCGTTGGCTTTCAAGCAGTGCAACAACAGAAGACAGCACATTTCTACAACATGCACCAAGTAGTTTAATATGTTAAACTGAAACAAATCACTCCCTAGAGTTCGAGAGGTGAATTTCTGGTAACTGAGTCTTATTCTTGGTCTATATACTACAGAGAGTAAACCATTCCCAAGAGAAGAGAGGGTATGTTACATCACACAGTTTGTTGTAATACATGGTAACAACACTGTTCATTATAATCTGAACATGACGCCTTTTCAAAAGGAGACTGAGGTTTTTCACTCTTCTCAAAAACCAGCCACAGTTTGTTAAGCAGTTGGAGTATGCTTTAGCTGTTGTGACAGTAGTAATGCCCTTTGTAACTGCTGAAAAGATTTGCTATTAAGAGAAAGAGTAACTTTGCTCCTAAGGAACAGACACTCATGCAATATTGAGCTTGTTCAAATTGAAGAAATTTTGTAAGTCCCAGTTCAAATGCATGCATCAATTGTAACCAACTGCAACTTACTCCTATGACTACTAATCGAAGGAAAGCATGAGGCTTCATAGGGCCTGCCAACAGTTGCTCTTGGGATTTTTTTTACCATGAACACACTGTTAAGAGTGCCTATCTAATTTGGTGATCACAGTTAAGATACAGAAGTAAGATACCTCATCTCTGGGTACCTAAAATTCAGATGCAAATATGATAAAATGATGGATCTTGATTAAATTACATTACTTGTTGTTTTGGCCAAGATTCCAAAAATGCCACTGAAAAAGCCTAAATGCAGAATCAACAGCTTGTTCTGATAATACCTATTATTTATATTTTTATATATACTCTCTATATAAAAATATATAATTATAGAAGAGGAGCCACACTTTTGAGGACTTTAAAATCAGGGGAAAATGCTGAATCAAGAAGATGCTAATAATACTGATGGCGTTTTAAAAACAGACTGCAAAAACAGACTGCTTACTCCACTGAGATTGGGAATATAACTGAAGTGTCTATTTTAGACAATTATGAAACCTGGGATCTCTGTATAGCAAAGAGAAAGAAAGACCCCAAGACCGGTCAGACTTGGAAAAGTCTGATCACCTCTGGAGACCTCTCTTGCTCCCTAATTATTATATAGATAAATTAAGCTAAGTTTCTAGGTACTACTTTATGTTAGAGGCCTAAAATTAAGTGAAATACCCATTCTCAAAAGGATAGATAGTAGGTAGCAGGTAATCAGATCAAACTAAACAACATTTCCACTTGACAGAAGTAGAATATCTGTTTCTGGAATTCAGTAATGATTGCACAATGTTACTGCAGTCTACAGGACTTTTAATCTTTTTGTCTGGAAAAACACTGTTTGCTTAACATAGCCATCTGATACCACAAATAGCAACAATTCAGTGTTTTCCTCCATGCAAGCCAAAACCAGTTACACTGAAACAACTAATAATACCCCTGCACAGATTGTTTCAGATTATTTTTTCACTTGAACTGGTTTTTAACTTAAAACTGGAAAATGGACCTCAGACATCAGATTGAGAGAGTTCCAGTGCAAAACATGCATTCAGATATGATTGAAGTCAATTAGTCAACATTTAGATGCTGCTGCAATA
>JASSUY010020962.1:19326-36426 GCA_032466535.1 Forpus xanthops
TGCATTTGTCTTATTTTGCTTTATTCCTAAAACAACAAAATCTTAATCTTGAATTTCTTTTCTAAAGCCCCTATGGATTATCTAGGAAACTTAGGTCATTATTGAAGATAAGGTGAATAAATATCACATTTTTTGCATATTTCAGTACACAAATGCATTCTCAACTCACTTGGACTTTCAGTGATCAATAAATTGTCTGAAGACTGAACAATTTGCCCCAAGAATCAATGTTAAGATGCATATGGGATTTAATTTAATACTGCATTATGTAAACTCCCACTTAAATCTCCTTCTTCAAACTAATCATGAGGCAGGATGTTTTGAAGGTTATTATGAGGCTTTGATCCCATAAAGTTCTGCAAAACAGACTTTTCCTTCATGACTCAGTAAGATCATTTTATAAATGTATCATTTAATAAAATCAGAAGTCAATGCAATGATTATATATAAAATATCATTCCTTGTCTGTGATGAGTTTTCAGTCTAATAGGTAAATGACTGATTTGGGTTTTTTTTTTCTTAACTGTATGCTCTATACTGCTTATATACTAGATCTGAAATGCAAGTACATCAAAACAACAAAAGCTTGTTTTGTACGAGCAAACTACAGCTGAAGATTTGTACCTACAGATTTAGGCAATAAATGTCAAATGATGAAATGCTTCTAAGAATATAAAAAAAAAAGATATAATTTTTTTTTTATAGTTCCTCAATTCCAAAGAATGGGAACACACAGAGTTTTTATTCAGGTTTTGAATCATTTGCCACATGCACAGTACTGCTTTAAAATTCCTTATTTCTCCCTTTGAATTGACTGTCTTTGTGGAATTTACCCTGAAAGGCAGAGTGCTATCTGCAGCACAGAAGAGATTTTGAAGAAACACTATTCTGTGATTCTAGTATTGTCAATGCACTGTCAGTGCAGAGACTTGAAATTCAATGTTCAGAATTGAGGAAGTGTTCTTGTTGTGCACAAGGAGATATCTTATTTTTCTGTTCTGTGTTCGTCAAGAAAGATAAAACAAATCATGACATCCTTTCAGATGTTTGGGTCCATTACACTGATGGTTTGCCTCCACATGTCATTTTCCTTCTAATGTTCCACAGTCCAAAAAACATACTCCTGAATTAACATCTTTCTAAAAATATAGAATACTGCATGTGTCACTTAAAGTGTTCTTCAATTATACAAGTTTGTACTCAGGAAATGTAAACAATCAGTCCTCTCCTTCAATAAATAAAGAACGTGGCTCACATTTTCTCCCCAAGTGATGGCCCCTCTTTAAGAAAGCCAACAGGATGCTGGTTTACATCAACAAGGACAACACCAGCAGAGAGAAAGTCACTATCCCAATCTACTCAGTGCTTGTCAGGCCACACCTGGAATACTGTGCTCAGTTTTGGTGCCCTCTATGCAAAAAAGATGTGGACAGGCTGGAGAGGGTCCAGACAAGCCACAAAGATGATCTAAGGACTGGCAAGCCTGCTGTATGAGGAAAGGTTGAGAGAGGAGAGTTTGCTTAACCTGGAGAAAAGAAGGCTCAGAGGAAATCTTATCCCCATGTTCTAGCATTGAAAGGGTTGCAACAAAGACGATGGAGATTCCCTTTTACAAGGAGTCATATGGAAAAAGTGAGGAGTAATGGGAACAAGTTATTCCAGGGGAAATTTGACTGGACATGAGACGAAAAATTTTCCCAGAGAGAACAATCAGCCATTGGAATAATCTCCCCAGGGAAGTGGTGGATTCCCTAAGGTTGGACACGTTCAAGATGCAGCTGGACAGGATGCTGGGACATCTAGTCTAGGTCATGCTTTGCCCAGAAAGGTTGAACCAGATGATCTTTGAGGTCCCTTCCAACCTGGCATTCTATGATTCCTTTTTGCTGCTTAATACGTATGAAGAAGTCAGAATTCCAGGAGCTGGTAAAATGAGAATTCCCCTAATGAAACCAGAGCAGGAGAAACTCAGATGGTGAAAACTGGTGAAGCCTACATGTTTCCCAATAGCTTCTCTGTCATCCCTACAAACACTGAAGGATATCAAGAAATGAAAGGGTCAAATTTACTTTTCCCAATGGCTTGTGATCTCTTATCCAGCTGTTGTAGATGACAGCAATTGATGGACTGTTCAAGCAAATTTTGGGCCAGAATAGTTCCAGTCTGAAAACCAGCCATAAATGTTGGCAATACAAAGACTTCTTTCAAAATCTCCGAGTTTCTATTTAACTGAAAATATCTCTCACCAAACTGTTCTAGTTACGTAATTTCAATCTAAAATGTTAGTAAATGACATGCAGTTGCTTTATAACCTTCTGCCTTTTCATTTTTTTGTCTAATAGCATAAAACTCTCCACTTACATTGTTCAGCTCCAGAAGTAGAACAAAGAAAACTTGTGTTTTCTAGGTAATTCACTGATAATATCAGTGGTGTAGCAGGACACCTTCAAGTAGGACACAAGAGAATCTCAGTATTTTAATGAAAATACCTTGAAACTCATTAATGAAAATAGTTACCACTCGTGTCATAACAACACAACCTCAATTACTGAGATTTTATGCAAAAAAACCATGCCTACAGTTTAACCACTATTATTACCATGTATTAATGTAACAGTGAAAGGAAAAACTGCCTTCTTTTATGACAACGGACTAGGAAACGTGTGCTTAATGTCCACTTTTCTGCCTAACTATGTTTTAACAAGCTATCTAAATGCTCCCATGCTGCCACTTGTGGAATCATCAGCATAATCACCTGTTTTACAGGCGGGCTTGCAAAATAGCCGTTCAAATGTTAGTTGTAATAATGGTAACAGTAGAACCCATGTAAAAAATACCCTGTGATGTTAAAATGAAGAAAATAATAAAAAAGGAAACGTGAAGCAACAGGAACAATACATATTATGTCCTACATAATGCTTTTTAGCATAATTTAATTGTTTATACTCTAGCTTCACTATATTTTTCTAATTTGAAACATTAGCCTACAAAAGTTCCCTTTGGCTTAGTTCATCCACTGAAGAAGAAAAGAAAGAGAATTCTCTCTTATTGAAGTGCTTTCTGCAACAGTGATGCAATTTGATGTGCTTTTTGGTTTTAACTGTTTACTCAAATGCTCGGACATAATCATTAAGCACTGTTCCAGAGTTGTGGGGAAACCCAAAATGGAGGAAGCTGTGGAATCCCTTTTAGAGCTCTGAAACACACTGGCGAGCAAACCCACTTTCCTCTGGAAAGGGGAGGATTGTGGTTTTTCTAGTTCAATGATGATCATTTTTCTCTGACTTTTATTAGCTCATGCTTTCTAGAGGCAGATCCTTACAGCTCATGATTGCTCTTCTGAACAAGCAGGAATGTTGCTTTTGGAAATACTAACCAATTACTGGCATTTTGAAAAAGAAGCTCAGAGGTAGGTAGAGCTTAACTTTCCTCTAACCTATGCCCTCATTTCAAATTTCATACTGTCACCACACAATAGTATCAGCATGATTCTCAAGAACAAGAAACACAGTGAAGAGCAGTCAGAACAATGCCCTATCTTCTTTCACCCTTGGTTCTGAAAAGGTTTTGTCAGATGGAAAGTTAATCCATCGTATTCTGCGGACTACATATCATCTTTATCATTTCATATGTGTTTTGTAATCTGGGGAAAGAAATATATGTGGGAGTCTTTATTAAAGCCTTGGCAGACTTCTATTGCCTTACAGTTTGGCATTTCATATTGCTTTTGTAGTATTTTTCAAGATACAGTATATGTTTGAAAGCTCTTAAAATAGTACCAGATCATAAAACCTTGGTTTTCTTTAGAAGTTAAACTGGAGACAAAAATAATCCAAAACATTAACTATTTTTAGATTGCAGTTATAAATTCTAATTAAATCAATATATTAAACCAATATAAAACAGTTACAAAAGTTCACTTTTTAATTATCTTCTCAGGAAATCAAATGTAAATTCATATTCTTCCAGTGCAGAGTGGCTTTTATTTTTTTTTTTGTACCTTAGTAAAACCTGCACTTTCAAAGCTCCTGATTTAAAATTCAAACTAATGACATACAATTGGTCTATTTATGGCTACAAAAAGCAAGCCTTGCTCTCATTATGCAGTAAGTACTAGCTGTTTATAGATCTGACAGTTTGTTGGAAGTGATCCAAACCTATAGTGCTATTATTCCTTAGTAAAACTTAAACAGCTGTAGTCATGTAATTCAAAACCCTGGAAGTCTGCTGCAGGGCTTGTTCTGCTTCAGTATACCATGAATGCAGGATGCAGCCAGTCATATAAAGGATACTCTTCTTCACAGAATGAAAGAAAGACGTGATCTACAAACCTGAATGCAGCCTGAAAGGTCCAAATAGATGAGCTTGTGACAGCCTTTTCCAGTGCCCAGGTACAGTAAACCTTTGTCTGTGAATTTTCTGCAGTGAGCTAAACTCAGATGCTGTAAGTTGGGGAAGCTGGTTTGCAAACAAAAACCGACAGACAAACAAAAAACAACCGACAGAACCAAACAGAGAGCAAGTTATGATAGGGGTATCTTGCAGAAACAAAACATGAAACAGTTAAAGTATTCTGAAAATTGCTGTAAAGATGTTTGATATGAAATAGGATTATCTTCTTGCTGAAGTTTGAAAGTCTCTTTCTTCTGCTGCACTTTTCCCTCTGCTGTATTGCAAATTACTGGGGAATATCATGCAACATAGTTCATCATCTGAAAACAGTATCATTTTAAAGTTATATCAAATAACTGCAAAAGCATACTTTTTTAACTAACTGGGATTTTTGTGTGCATACTTTGAAAGTAACAGACTTTTCATTGTAAGTTTGCTGGACCGTCTTTGCCATTGATTTTGCAAGCAGTGCCTGCTGGAAATGAAAACCAGAACTCTATCAAAGGGCTCTGAAAACATAAATGTACAATTACAGCTTCTGAAGTCATATAATTATTTAGAAGAGTACTATTAAAAAATGCAAGGAATTGAAAGAAATACAAAAGGGAATTATCCAAAAGAAATCATCCAATGTTAGGTTTTAACCAGTTCTTTTGGAAAACATTTCTTTGTACTAAATGCTAGCTAAAAGAAAATAAACTGTAAAAGTGGAAAATGTTAATCAACAGCTTTCTGTAAAAGCAAGACTCTATAGTCTGATTATACTTAAGTTTCCATCTGCAACTTTGGTTTATAACATACTGAAAACTATTAATTTTTATGAACTACATTTCTAACTGGAGTAAATAACAATTGCCACAAGCACCACAAATGAAGGCATACAGAAAATCAAAACCTAGAATTAGGACATACTGCTCTGGTAGACATTTAGTTGTAGGGATATAGTCATGCAGTTCTGCAAGTCAGCAAAAGAAGGCATTTTGAAGAAAGATGGGAACACCCACTGTGGAGCTGACTGCTTAAGGAGTGGCATACATTTTTGGAACTTACTTTCTACTTTCAGTATAGAGTAGGGAAACATGCTAACTTGAACTGAGCACAAAAGAAAGAAGAAAAATGAACATGCATCAGAACCAGATATTAGAATACAAAGGAATGTGTTTGTGATGTGGGATTTCTTTAATGGAAACATTTAATCCATATTAAATGCAGGAATAATAATATTCTTCTTTGAGAAGCATAAGCCTTTTTATGTTAGTGACATTCCACAGAAATGAGTGGAACTCAGAGATAGTACACTTCCAAAATTATCTGATAAATTAAACAATAAATTAGGAGACTGGCTTTTATACTCTCCTAGCTCTGAGTCTTTTCAAAGTGTATACTGTTACAAGATTGCCCAATTTAAGATACAGGGAAGCCTTCTTTACTTCATTTTCAAGACTGTGATCAAATCCCTGGTTTGTGTTACAATTACATTCTGCAGGAATTCTGTCATAATGGTTTTTCAATTAATTTTGGCTTTAAAGCAATCTGACAAAATCACCTTCTGATTTTTATTCCTGATAGACAATATTCATGTCTACCATATGCAAGAGAACTCTTCAGAGGGAAACTGTAGCTGATGATCTTGTTGTGTAATGAAGGGGTTAAAATGGCTGTATGAAACAATAGGAGAGAATCAAAAATGACCAAACAGTTTTGAGCACACTCAGCCTACACTTCCTTCTTCCTTGTTCCAACAACGGACATCTGATATACAACAGCAAACTTCATGTGCAGTATTATGAAATGCAATACTGCCACCTTTAAGAACTTTCTATTAGTTACCTTATTACACAGGACTTGTGGTGAGCTAATGCTTTTGAGATGGCATATAAAATGTTCATGAAATTTGTCTGCTATCAACATCTTCACAGGACATCAACTTTTTGTACATCCCCACCTCAGAAACAATGAGATTTGCTTTTTGTCCAAAAATTAATAAAACTTCTGGTATCTTATGGGCTTCAATCAGAAGCATCATGTGTGTCTGGGAAAATTTTTTATTAGAGAGGTAGAAGTTAAGTGCAAATATATTTTTTCAGCGGAGAATTTTTCTTTCAGTTTCGAAAATTTTATTGCATTGAAAGCTTCACCTACCCTGGAGAATTCTTTCCTTGGGTACAAGCTATTTACACATCAACAGAAAGGAATGGGTATGGCTTTTGGTGGCAACAGCATGTTCAGGTAACCAGAATAACATAGGCAGATATTGCCTATGGAATAGCTGTTCCAAACTTCAACACAAATATAGGGAAATTTAAAAAGATAAAATATCAGCCAACATGGAGAAAACACAGATTATTATAAGAATAATATTGATGAAAAAATTAGTGGCAAGATTGGACACACTACATGGAAAACTTTGCCAAAACAAATGTTGGTTACATAATGATATGGCATTCTAGACTAAGTAAAACCAAGGTCTAAATGGACCATACAGATGGAAAAAAAACCCATGCTTCTGGACTTTGCAGGTTTGCTTTGAAAGGAAGACATCAGTTTTCCTCACAGTAAAGCGAAACAATGTACAGCTATCTTCAAATCTATGTACGCTTTTGTGATGCTGCTACCATGGACCAGCACACCTCTTTTGCTTTATGGCAGTTTTTTATGCAGCAATTCTACCTGTCAGGCAGACTTCAAGACTCATGGAGGGATACACCTAAAACAGGAATGGCAGACCTCTATAAGAATGTACATTCTTCACCTTCAGCTCGCTGATCTTCCAAATAAGAGCTTGGACTAATTCTTTCTTTTGCAGTTGTCATATAAGACCTGGGCTCACACAATGCACCTATCTACAATCCCGTCTTGCAAAAATAAATTTCTAAGAACATACCTAACTTGCAAACTTCTTGCATCACCACAAGAACTGGACATGCCCAGGAAAATGTTGGCTAGCACATTCTTTTAAAAGTGTCTATAAATCTCTATGAAATATAGAGGGTGTTTTTAAATATACCAAAAGAAGAACTGCTAAGTCAAATATATGCAGCTTTTTTTTTTCATTTTGAATAGCAGACAGAATCCTGTAAATCACTTAAAAAGAGTATTTCTACTACATATGCTTCTAACTTTCCTGTAAGATTACAACAAACACACTTTTACATTTCTGTTTACTTTTACCTTGGCAATAGTCGTAGTGTTCCATTCGTAATATCTGTATAGGACAGATTTAAATAGAGAAGAGATCTGCAGCCTTCTGATATGACTCTCATCGATTCATCCTGAATAATAATTAAAAAAAAAAGCAAGAATTACATTGAAATTATATTTGTATTGTTATCTTACATCTGTATGCTGAGTAACAAGGGGGAAATACATGAGTAAGTATCTTTAAATCATCGTAATAATTTTATGATGATTTATGAAGACTACCATAGCCATTTTCTTTGGAAGCTTCAAAGCAGAATACTGAGAGACACACGATGCTACTGTTACTCAACTGAAGTGTGGTAATTTTAACATTTCAGTTCAAGGAAACATAGACTCATAGAATAGTTAGGGTTGGAAAGGACCTTAAGATCATCATGATAAACTACACAGTCCTACAGAACACAGGGGATTTTTCACATGATTGAAGGTTAGCACATTTACATGTTTTACTACGACAAGATTCTTGTCAGCTAATCCTGGTATCTAAAACCACTGGTTAATTTTCTTCATGAACTCTGGTACAGTTCTCTGACCAGTAATAACTATTACAAAAAGCCTTGTGTTTAGTTCTACCCTATAGGTGGAATATTAGATTTAATTAATTATAAGGCTTTGAAGTTTTATTGACCTGCAAAACTGGTATTACCTATATTGTTCTATATATCATTCTATTCCATTCCAATCCATAATGGGAACAAATCTCCTAGTATGAAGAATGTTTCACAATAAAAGTCAACATAATAGAAAGGCAAAAGGTTAGCACTTATACACAAAAATATTACAGTTGAGTGTGTATCTCTTGCCATGTTATGGTCACCTTTCTACTAAAGGATCACCAGGATAGCTGGAAATTCAATACCAAGCAGCTTCAAGGAAAAGTTTGTGCTTTTGAAATATATTCCTAAAACAAAGTATTTGAGAGAGGTGACACCAGTAAAAATAGGTATGTTGATGGAAGATAACCATAACCTGAAGAGAACAAGTCATAAATTGTGATAAAGTATTCAGTGGATGGCACAATTTGGAAAATTCTCCATTCCATGTGAAAGCAGCACAACCAGGGGACCACCTGAAGTGTCTGAACACAAACACTTGCAGCATGGGAATCAACCAGTAGAGATGCACAGATGCAGAGCAATGCTTTCATTGGGATTCCAGCAATGCAAAGGTGTAGTACACATAACTGAAGGGCTGCAATTAGTGTGACAGAATTTTTAGGAATGACAGCCCAGGAAGGTGAAGACAGGTTGCAATCTATGCCATGGAGCATTGCATTGGAGGGTGTCAAGTCAGTTGACATCTTATTTGTAAAGATTAGAGGTTAGACATATGAGGATTACATTGTGATAGGTATCAATTACAGACTGTTTGACCAAGAAAAGAAGGCAGATGAAACCTTGAGCAGCTGAAGGAAGCCTTACAACTGCCTATCCTGGTTACTCATGAGTGACTTTAACCACTCTGACTTTCTGCTGGAAGAACAATATTGTTAGGCACAAACAATCCAGGAGACTTCCAGAGTGCATTCAAGACAATCTCTTGATCCAGGTGACTGACAAGTGGTCTAGGGAACATATTCTTCTGGACTTGTTTCACAGCAAGGAATATCTGTTCAAGTATGTGAAGAACTAGAGTGGTTTCTGTTACTGCAACAATGAAAACGAGTACTTTAAAATCCTGAGAGTAGAAAATTGGACAAATTGTAGAAGAACAAGCATATTTTGGCTTGCTCAGGGATTAGCTTAACAGGATCTCTTGGTAGATAGCCCTGGAAGGCAAAAGAGCCCAGGACAGCTTGTTGATCTTCAAGGCCAAGGTACTGAATGACTTTTTTTTTGCCTCAGTTTTTATTATTAAGGCTGCCCTGCAGGAGCCTACTAGTAGTATCTGTGAGAGTGAAGCAATACCTATGATAGAAGAAGGTAATGTCAGGGAGCTCTTGAGAAAATGGGATGAAAAAGGATGCATCAAAGAGTATTAAGTTGGCTCCTGTCACTGAGTAGCCTTGCTCATTTTTGAAAGGTCGTAATGAACAGATGAGATTCCTGATGACTGGAAGATAGGAAATGACACACTGATTTACAGGAAGTAGAAGAAGGAGGATCCAGGAAATTACAGGCCAGTCAGCCTCACCTGAATCCTTAGGAAGGTTATGTATCAAATGCTCCTTGAAGCCATGTCCAAGGAGGATGAAAAAGTAATAGTGAACAGACAGCAAGGTTTTACCAAGGGCAAAGCATACCTCACTAAGATGATAGTTTTCTATGGTGAAATTACTGGATCTATGGAGAAAAAGCAGCTGTTGTGCCTTTAATTCAGCCAGACCTTCAGCACAGGTCACCTACCCTTTGTAACCAAAGCAGTAAAATAAAGGCTGGATCAGTGGACTTCAAGGTGAATGAAATTTGTTCAGACTGCCAGGCCTAAGGGTTGTCACCAGTGGTGCTAAGTCTCATTGGTGGCTTGCGGCAAGTGTCATACCTCAAGGGTCAGTATGGGGGCCAATACTATTAAATGTCTTTATAAATGTTTTGGATGATAGAAAATTAGTATATTCTCAGCAAATTCACAGATTATTCCAATTTGGGGGAAGTGTCAATACACTGGAGACTAGAACTGCTATTCAGAGAGATTTAGTCTGGAAAAATGGGCTAATGGAAACCTCATGAATTTTAACAAAGGTAAATGCGAAAATCCTGCATCTGAATTAGAATAACCCCACGCATCAGTAGCCTATGCACTGGTCAGAAGGCAGCTATCAAACACACTGACCTGAAAGTCCTGGTCAGTAATAATTTCAATGTATGTCAACTGCATGTCCTTTCAAGAAAGGTGACCAACTGCACACTAGGCTGTATTGGCAAGAGTGTGCTCAGCAAGTCCCTACTATCACATGAATCAGGCCCTGACACCAAGAAGGGATGTGCTTGCTAATATACATTTAGTATGTACCAGCAAACATGTTAAAAACCAAACATAATAGACACTTATGAAAGAGTTTGAGTCTTTACAAAGCCCTGGCCCACTTTAACTTATTGACTTCTTTCAGGAACAACAGAATCAAAGATCAAAACAATCATTGAGAAGCATACAACCCCTAAATATTAGACTGTAATTATAATATTATATATCAGAGTCAAGCCTCATTTTTCCATTAGATAAGGGCAATTGAAAAACATTAAAGAGAATTAATGGAAGTGCAATAAAACTGAAAATGCTAAAAGAGAAAGAACAAACAAATATATAGTGATGATGGTGACTGCATACTTACACACCTTTCAAATAAAGGCTCTCACAAATATCTAAAAATATAGTGAAAGATTTTTAGAGCCTATGTATGTTACGGAATGAAGGAATAAAGGAACCTGAGAACAGTATAGGATTGAAATGTATAATTGTTGCCAACTCCAAACATAAAACACAGGGAAAAAAAAACACCACAGACTGGTAAAGTTTTGGAGCATGCTTATTAAAATTAATTGAACTTGAATATATTAATTTGTATTAGAACTGTGGAAAACAAATGAGAACTTCACTGAGTATCTCTGAATCCTACTGAATTCCATTTTCAAAGTACTTGAGAACACAAGTCTCTACTTCTATCAGGAAGATTTGTGTGTCCAAATAAACACAGCTCTTTACAAATCTTCCTTTACATTAGAAATTAGAGTTCATGAGAAAAGTCTGAAGTACTTACATTTAATCCCTGGCATTCAGAGAGATTTAAGTCTTGCAAATTTTTACATGCACCTAAAAATAATAAAAAAGTCATATTAAGAGTGAACGGTTACAATTCTCAGTGTACGACACAAACATAAAAATTCATATTAGAAATTCAGTCCATCAGGGCCTCCCTTAGACCACAGTAGCAGCAGATTACTGAGAAGAAAGCACCAAAAAAACCCAAAAGTAGAACACAAAGTTGGAGAAAGCTGCTGTGAGGAAACATCTTCTTACACTCCATCAACTAATGGCACACTCAGGAACCAAGCTGTTTTCAGTCTTATGTTACCAAAGAACCAGAAAGCTACCTAATTAAGCAATCTGATGTTAGGAAATGCCAGAGTTAAGTTTTCCATATAGGTTTATGAGGTAGTGCCATCAGACCAGTTGTAGGAAAAGCCCTGCTCATCTTCTGCAGGTATTGAATTTCAGAGAATTTCACTGCCTGAGACAATCTCTTCTCTGTGCATATAATTATTACTTTTAGAAACTATTATTTTGCAGAGATTGTTGAAATTCTAACAAGACAATGAAAGATAGATGTCTGACACCAGAAAAAAAAACACACATCCCTTCAGCCACTCTTCTGCCAAATTTTGAGTCTATTCTCCAAGTAAAAGATGGAAAAACTCCTATTAAACGTAGTCATACCTTTTGCCCTAATTTAATCTTCAAAACAATTGATCTGTTTAAACTGAAATTATCAAAATAGGCCTGATATATGGATGCCTGATATGGAAAATGCTGTATGAAAGGTTTATACAGTGAAAATAAATGCATTTTAAAAATACTTAAAACCACATTTTACATGGTAAGAAAAAAATATATGCTTTCAACTGCAGTAAGCATTACTACAATAGATCTGTATGATGTTTTCTACAGGGACTGTGGCTTCACTGATATCCTGTAACTCTGTCTAACTCAGTGCCTTTTTGAGGAGTAGGACAATACTGAGAGGGATTGCACACCTCAAAAGAACCTAACCAATCAAAGTTATCCTTAAGGCTGCTTAGCCACTGAAATTACATAGCTCTTACATGGGATTTTTTGCCCAACAACTAGAAAAGACAGTTATAATTTCATGTGTGAAGGGATACATGCTACTAAAAGCAGTTGCTAATTTTGGTATTATAGCTGAATACACTTTAGTTAGCAGGCAAAAATGTAATGCTAGTAAAATAATCCAGACTCAGGAGATAGAAAGGAAGAGGAAAGAATATCCTCATATTTTCTTATTACCTTTCCCACCCCAAGTTCTTTTTCTATTTCCTAGCTTTCCTGGATAGAATGAGCTATCACATTACCAGAAAAATTAACAGTTCAAAACAATACAGAGGATCCTAGTTATGATTCAATTATCAAAATACATAATCAACTTACACTGACTAGCATATAGCTGCCAAAAAGTAACAAATAAGACACTCATTCACACTGTGAACTAACAGAGACTGAATGAAGATAGACAACTGGTAACTACAGGAACAAAATGGAGAAACCAATCAATGAGCTTTCAAAGGTAATAACGGGAACCAGCCACATGGATTAGAGGGATGCAGCAATAGGTGTGGATAAGACTGCTCCATCTGTCTACTGAGTAAGAACTGCACAAATACTGAGAACATTCTACAGTTGAGATGTGGTTTAAATTGATTTATCAATTTGTTTAAAAATAAAAGATCTCTTTACTTTCAAAAGTATTTTACCTGGTATTAGTTCATTTATTGTGCCGCCTTTCCTCCAGACAAAAAACAAGTTTTTTGAGCCCAGATCAACAGTGGTTTAGAAACAGAACATCTGTGCAATGATCTGCAGTGAAGATCAATACCTTGCCAGGTGCTAACGTCCACATCATAGAGAAAAATTAACTAAGTAGTTACACCAAACAGTGAAGAATTAGAAAAAAGTTTCTGAAGGGATGATACTGATTAGCAAAAGAAATTTGTGAGCTTGAAAATAGAAAATACAACAAGCTGAGGGGTTAAAATGTTTTTAAGGAAAGATGACCTTATGGCTAAACTTCACCGATGAGGAAGGAAAAGGGCAATACACAAGAGTGCTATGGGAAATTCAGGAGGGAACGCAGGCTGAAAAACTACTAAAAATACTGAAGCATTTTAGACTCGATTGTGGGCAGCAGTCCTTATCTTTCCCTAAAAATAATTCCTCAAAACTGTTTCGTAGAAAGCCAAAAGCTCCTGGCTTACCCCTCTGTACTGTTCCTCCTTAGGTAGACAGACCTGGAACTGGTTTAAAACATGCCATGGACATGACCAGCAAGTTCTCTTTTGCACTCTGCCTACACTCAGATGACATATAACTTGATAGGCTCTTGCTTGTGGTCTTTCTGAGCCCCGATGTGGGCCATAAGAGACATTCAGTAATAAACAGGGCTAGTAAGTTTGTACGGTAAACACATAAATGGCAAATTTGGGCTCAACCTGAAAACAAGACCACATTTGAGCATAGACTACAACTGAGGAGTAGATGGGCACTGGATGTGTTCCAGTGGGTCAACACCCAGAAAGCTGGAAAGTATCAGCTTCAAGGTCCCCTTTCAAGCTCATTTTCTAAGATGAACTTAAATACAAAGAAGATTCAGACTGATAGCTTTTTCCTGAATACATGAGAACCTTTTAATAAAGATCAGTTAGAAATGGGTCCATATAGTTTCCCATGTTTAATAAAAATGAATAACTGTAAACTAGAGACAGTAAAACCCAGTAATACAAAAAAAAAGATAGGACATTAAATCTTCACCGTATTTGTGAAGCTCCACATAGCACAATAATTATTTGACTGAATATTGTATATTACATTCAAGCGTCTATGAAAATGCCTGTTTCATCTGTTTTAATGTTTTACTTCTCTTCCAGCACGGGGATCCCACATACTCCAGCTGTGTCTCCTCAGATCTGTACAACACTGATTAAGACTATACAAAAATTTCAACTGTTACAGCTGTCACAGAAAATAGCTGGGGCCAGCTGAATGTCAGGATGAAAATAGTTACTATTATACTACTACTACTTCTCTGCAAAGCATCTAACTGTAGGAAGACAAGGAATAGGAGCTTGAGAAACAATGAAAGGGAAAACATCTTAAGGAGAGCATCTAGCACTGTTAAGCGCAATGCCCAAGGCCTACCATGTGATATATACACTTACCTTCATGAGAAATACCTAGATTGCCAGGAAAGAAAATTGATTTTTGTGGCACCTGATTGGCCAGAGGATTTAAAACACATGCTGCTAGCAAGAAACAGGATTCGTAAACTGAAGAATAATATGTTTTCCAAGTACAAAGCACTGAAAAGTCTGGATTTGCAACAGAATGACATATCAAAAATTGAGAGCCAGGCTTTTTTTGGTTTGAATAAACTCACCACACTCTTACTTCAGCATAACCAAATTAAGAGTTTATCTGAGGAGATTTTTATTTATACACCCAGTCTAAACTACCTACGTCTTTATGATAATCCCTGGCATTGCAACTGTGAACTAGAAGCTCTTGTTACAATGCTGCAGGTTCCAGCAAACAGGAACTTGGGAAATTATGCCAAGTGTGTGCATCCAATAGGACTGAAAAATCAAAAGCTAAAGCAGATAAAAGCTGAACAGCTATGTAGTGAAGAAACCAGGCAAGACCCCCTAAATATAAAACGGGAAAAGCCTGAAGCTGCCAAACCAGAATTTGATTCCTCTTCATGCCACATGTATGTGTTTCCTGTACCAACTCTCAACTGCAGAAGAAAAGGTTTGTATCTGTCCTTATAACTGAAATAATGATGTTAATATTCTTTAACATTCTTGCTCCTTTACTACATTTATTCACATACTATTTACAGCAAATTAATATAGAACTAGTACTCACCTTACTATAAGTAATTCTATTGGGGTTTTTTCTCATAACTACAATCATCAAGTAGGAGTTCTTTCTGCATTCTACCTCTACTCTGCCACCCTGATTCCACAGATATTCTTTAGTGCTCTGGCATAAGATATCAAACAAAAGTCAACAGAAATAAAACTAAGCACATACTTAAGTTACTGAAGGACCAGCACCTCACAAGTCTGAATTTACAACCATAAACATACTAATCAAAGTACAGCTGTGCTGAAATTATTGCACAGGTAGAGAAAAGCGCAGTGTCTTTTCTTCTTTCCAGTGTACAAAGATAACAGCTTTGACAGAAGTGATCTGTGAAGTAGGAATAGAGCAGCCAGCTGTGCTTACTGTGCTAAAAGGAACCTGACTGCAAAGGAGAGCTATTGCATCCTCACATTTTCTGCACAAGATTTCTTCTACTGAGGGAAGAAATTGTATGACTTTGTTCATAAAGAAATACTTCCCCTGTGTGTTTCTTCTCAGCACCCAGCAAACATTTCAAAATTGAAGTGCCTTCAAGAAATGTTTTCCAAGCACTTGGATCCATTCCATTCCTAAATCCTTCTCAGGCTCTTAAAAGTCACAGTTAAGCCTTAAGGGTAGACCAGAAGGGGCATAACATAAAAGTGTACTTTTATTCATCTTTCATTTCCCATATTTTATCCCATGATAAAACAAAGCAAACAACCAAATATTCAGAAAAGAGTCATTCTTTAACATTACAAACGTGAAATAAAAAGCACTACTAGAAGTAGCCAAAACTGGGAGGTTTTTTTCCCCAAGTTTTGCAAAGCATAGCCTGCAATACCAAATCACTGCACTATGGTTTGCCCACTTGTACCTTGTGTTGTGTTTGCTAAACTTCTATTTGCTTAAACAGTGATTTCAATTTATGTAACTACTCTGAGTGCCCTTACTCTTGGACCTTAATGACAGCGCCATACACAGAAGTCAGTATAAGGTGACAACACCGAAATATGAAGATTTAACAATTTCAGTATTTGATTTCATGGTTTGTCTACTATGTATGGCATAAAATGGCCTACATTTTTACTTTTTTCCACCTGTTAAATTCCTCTCTTCTTCCTATGACTCACTTTTCTCTTTGTCTTACCATGCATCTTTCTCATTAATGTTTTATGCTTTTTTGACTGGCTAAAATCTACCAATTTTTTAATATTCTATTATCTTATCTTTCCTTGTAGATAGGATCTTAATTATTAGACTATAGATTGCAATCTTAATTATCCTTCATAAAATCTAAATTATATCCTTATTACCTTACATCTCACTAAACTGTGCTACTGAATCAAAATCAGGCATACATCAAAATCTTAATATAAGAGAAGGCTGACCTTCTGGCTCTCTCCATCTACTGCTGTTAAAGAGATGAACTGAACACATGAATATATTCAAAAACATTCAGCAAGAAAAAAGTTACTTTTTTTCTAAGTCCAAAGAAATATCCAGCATGGCCTGCACTTTATGGGAGTTCCACAGGCTTTTACAGTATTTCTTAAAAAACTATTTACTGCCTTTAGTATTAGTAATGAAGGAATAAAGCTACTTCAGTCTCTACATGAGGGAACTAGATTACATGAGGGCACAGGGATTCCTTCTGTCAGGTCAAGAAGTCCAGCCCAGGACTTCCTGAACGTCTAACACAGAAACATTGAGAACATTCAATATTTTGTAGTAAGTATCAGATCTACTGCGCATACCTTGACAGCTGGATGCAAATATTCCATGGATAGTTAGGATTTCTGACTATAACATAATCTTTTTAGAACCATAGTATCATAGAATAGTTAGGGTTGGAAAAGACCTTAAGATCATCCAGTTCCAACCCCCCTGCCATGGGCAGGGACACCTCACACTAAACCATGCCACCCAAGGCTA